>JAQGAZ010003784.1:0-10417 GCA_034692225.1 Polydesmus complanatus
TAGATTTTTAAAAAGCAAACACTCGGGCAAGTAGATTTTTAAGAAGCAAACACTCGGGCAAGTAGATTTTTAAGAAGTAACCATCCGCTTACAGTACAGTACTGTATATAGAATTATAGTGCCAAAATATAACTTCTCCTAAGTGTGTTACCTGTACCTAATACATTTTTCTCGAGGTACCCAAAGTGCCAGATTAAAGAGTCACCACCACTATAATTAAATAGCAAAAAAAGCGCCATACCAAAATAATATGCCGAAGCAAAATGCCATTCAACCCTCCTCCATCTTCTAACTCATTGAAGTCAATATGACCAAAACGTATCTTACTTTTTTGTGTGTCATTTTAAAATACACATCACTCTATATAAATTAATAAAAAAAAAAAAAAATACAAATTTAAGAAAAAAAAAAAAAGAAGCAAAAAGGAGAAGAAAAAAACCACCCCGCCAAGTTAATAATTATTATTCTATTCTTCTAACGGGAGGAGATGGCTTCATCCCTTCCACCATAATAAAGATAGAAGTGGGCCACGAGGCTATAGAATTATCAAAGCCGAATTAAACCAATCCGCACGTATCGGTGAAGTCGGTGGCGGATTACTAAGGCGTAAATAAGAGCCGAGAAGGAGGCGTGACCGCGAGTCAGGTCCTTCAAACCTTCAAAGGTCCTTTCCTCTCTCCCATCCAGCACCCCCTCCACACACCCCACCACCACCAACCTCCAGTTTCCCGGCTATTAAATAATTTTTTTTCTTTTTCGCTTGGTCATTCGAGAGAGTTGCGTGTTGTAAAGCGAGGAAGGGAGCGCTGGACAACGCCTATAATTTCGGCAAAAGGAAAGGTAAGCTAGATGGGTGGGTTAAGGGGTCGAGAGATAGAGAGGTGGGGGTCGGGGGGAGAGAAATTCTTTGTTGGTTTAGCTAATTGTCCCGCTCTCGGTGTTTTTGTCTCTCATTTGAGCCTCTCGCCGCGGGGGGGTAGTCAGGTAAGTGGACCGAGAGGGTGGGTGTGGAAAGAGAGGATAAAATGGGTCCTTTCAGCCACCTACAACGAAAGTCGAGGGCTTCAAAATGGCCGCACAGTACGATTCCACTGATTACTACCTGCGGCCGCCATTTTCCTATTTTTTTTTTATTTTCTTCTTTTTCTACTACTTCTTTCTCTCTCTTTTATTATTGAATGAGAGGAATGCGCGTGTTGTGATTACAGTTAATATGTGGCGTTAGTGGAAAAGGAGGAGGGGCCTTTTTTTTTTTTTTTTTTAAATCTTTTTACTTCAATAATTTCTTTTGACTATTTTTCTCCGAGTGTTAATGTGTTTTGATCGGTAGTTTTTAAAGTGCCATTTTCCATGTTTTTAAAGGCCCCCACTTTAAACAACAACAAAAAAATAATAATAATAATAAAATACAGAACGAAAAGCACCGGAAATAGGCGGAGGAGAAGAATTATTGCCCTATACTTTTCACAGGACCTAAAAACATCATCATAATTTACACACAAAAGGGCCTCTTCTTACTTCTTTTCTTACAAGATTACGGCCCCTTATAATACTGTACCGGAAGATGAATTTTTTTTTGTTTGTTGTTATGCTTTGTGATTAACTTCGGACTTTTTTTTTTTTTTTTTTTAAAACGTTAATTTTCGCACATTTTTTTTTTTTTTAAATTTAATCCCTTAAAAAAAAATAATTTTTTTTTTTAAAAGAAAAATAACAAAACAATCGTAGCCACCTTCTATAATAGTTTCTCTCGTTTCCCACGCCTTATCACTCCCCTCCCCCCCGCGCACCTACACCCAGCGCTCCTGTACTGTAACTCCATCCGACACCTTTTTTTTTTTTCGTTTTCTAAAAGAAAAAAAAAAAAAATTTACTGATAAGAAAAAGAAGAAAATAGTGTCTTTCGGGTGAAAGGATTTTTCTCGGAATTTAGGAAGTTCCGTTTTTATCGGAGCTGGAGATCGCGCGGCGGCCGGGGTCCTACCTGCCTCTCTCCGCATCGAAAACATTCTTGCGCACCTACTGTACGCACACCACTCCTTAATCGATCGATCGATGCGATAACTTATTTTGGAAAATGCGACAATCCCGAAACAAAACACCGATTCTCACTTAGGACACTTTCTTCTCAGAAAATTACGCGCCGCTCAAATTTCCCATTCTGTTTCTCTCTCTCCCCCCCTCCCTCCTAACCCCCCCCCCCCTTTCCCGCTCCCACACCCCCTTACAAACCTACATTCTTAGTAGAATTTTCATGAAAGACATTGAGGTTTAAAGGAGGGTTTAGGACAACTTTAGAGGGTTAGTAGTATACGAATGGTATCAAAATTAGAAATCTGCTTAAAGTGAAAATGTTGATTATTCTGGTCTGCAGTAAAACCTCTGTTTCGAGACCACCAAAATAAATTGTTTTTTTTTTTTTTTTGCTATTAAAATTGTAATTTTGTGACTAGACACTTTTTGTCTAGAATTTTATTACTAGAAAACCACACTCCAATGTTGTTGATTCAAACAGTCATTAACTGCTACTGCTGCGGCAGCATCTCATTGGTCTTCAAATAGAGACCTCTATAGAAGATGGGGACTTAAAATAAGGGTGGTCACAGTATTTTAGGTAGTGCACTATTAGAGAGAGATGCATTTACATAGGAGGAATGTATTTGACATGGTCTCGAAACAAAGATGGTCTTCAAATAGAGACCTCTACAGAAAATAGGGACTTAAAATAAGGGTGGTCACGGTATTCTAGGTGGTGCACTATTAGAGAGAGATGCATTTACATAGGGAGAGACGTATTTGACATGGTCTCGAAACGAAGATGGTCTTCAAATAGAGACCTCTACATAAAATGGGGACTTAAAATAAAGGTGGTCACAGTATTCTAGGAAGTGCACTATTAGAGAGAGAGAGATGCATTTACATAGGGGAATGTATTTAACACGGTCTCGAAACGAAGATGGTCTTCAATCGGAGGTGGTCTCGCATTTTTCTTCATTGAAAAATGATAAAATTGAGGAAACGTTTTTTTCACTTTGAATCAATTTAAAAAAAAATAAATAAAATAAATTAAAAAAAATACAGTAAAAAAAAAAAAAAAAGCAATTAACTCGCACCAATGAAGAATAGGAATCCCATTAGGGTTTTCTTTTATAATAATTATTTTAAAACCATAATATACAGTATATATTTTAACCCAGTTTGTGAGCTAAATTCGTGTGCGGATTTTACCATTTTAAAAAAAAAATCTAAATAAATAAACCACACAACTTTTACTAGAATGAATTTTTGAAGTAGCGGATGAACCGGAAATAGTATTAAGTCCTTGACACGGCTACTACTACTACTTACCACCCCCCAGAATTTCCATTAAATTATGTGTAGTAGAGAGAGAGGGATAAAAAAGCACTTAGCGAGTGCAAAATTTTTCCGAGAAGAGCTCTAAGCTCGGAGTTGATGAGTTTTAGTTGTTAAGCCGGGTGGGCGGGGCGTGAGAGGGAGGGGGGGGGGAAGATGAGTGAGTGGGAGGTGTTTGTTTTATCTTAGTAAATGACCTAAGGCTGACCACCGCTATATGAACTGTCTTCTTCTCCCCCCCCCCCTCCCCTCCGCTTTGTGTGTTTTGCCGCTTCAATGGACGGTGTGTGGTCCCTCCCTCTCTCCCTCCTCAGGAAATACGTCGGTCACTGCGCGAGCTTTTATCAATGAAATATGCCTAGGACACCCATCCCATTCCACGCTAAAACTCACCCTACCCCCCAACCCCCTCCTCCCACTGCATTTATTTTAGCTATTTTTTTTTTTCTTTCTTTCTTTTTAAGTTGTTATTGTTGTTGTTGCGGCAGTCATTTTGCCCCAGCTAAAATCACACTCGTGTTTCGCGGCTAATGGGAACTTTTGCGCTCACATTCCCCAAAACTTAAAGCCCCAAAATTAGAACTTTAATTGCTCTCTTCGAAAACCAAAAAATAAAAATATATGGTAATAGTAATAAAAATGTAAACAAAATCATAATATTTTCTTCCGGCCAAATTTTGAATTAAAAATAATAATAATAATACTCGTAATAATAATAATAAATTGAGTGCCGAGGATAATATAAACACATGCATATAAATAGTCCATACCAATCTCCCCTCTATTTTTTTTTACACCATTAAAAAAACATTAAACAAATTATTAAAATAAGAGTAGCAGTGTACAGTAATTTAATACGGTCCCCCTTCAAAGAATTATTATTACGATAATCTAACAATACAATGTGTAATATTAGTGAATCTGAATATGGCGCCGTTGGAACGTCGAAAATAACAATACTGTACTGTACTATATAATTCACAATTATCACTATTTTTTTTTTTTTTTTGCCATAATTTGCCATTTATTTTATTAATTTTTTTTCATTTTTCCGTTTTTTTAAAATTATTTTCAATTATTTTTCTATAAATTTTTTTTTTTTTTTTTTTTAGCTTTTTTTAAATTTTTTTTTTTTTATTTTTTTTTTTTAACTTTTTTTAAATTTTTTTAAAATTTGTTAAAATTTGTTAAAATTTTTTAAAATTTTTTAAAATTTTTTCTTTTTAAATTATTCTTTTTTTTTAGTTTTTTTCAAATTTTTTTTTTTTATAAATTTTATTAAAATGTTTTCTTTTTAAATTATTCTTTTTTTCAACTTTTTTTTTTTTTAAATTGTTTTAAAACTTATGTATAAATTTATTTCCATAATTTTTTTTTATCAATTTATTTATTAAAATTAAAAAAAAAAAAAAATTTGGGGCCGGATCGTTATTTTTTTTTTTTTATTTTTTTTTTTTTATTAGTCAATTTTTACTGTCCAAATGGCTATCATTTGGGCTGTCACATTTTGAAATACCGGTACATTTGAAAAACACACAAATAAAAAAAAAAATGTACTCGTTTACTCATCATTTAAAAAATAATAATAATAAAAAAACAAAACTTATTATTAAAAATCTATTTAAAAAAAAAAATTCTAACACCGGTACGAATAGAATAATAACAACGCATAAACATCGATATCTCCGCGTCATCACATTTTGAAAATGAAAAAAAAAAATAATCATTACGCATAAAAATTGAAAAAAAAAAAAACAATCTAAGAGATTGAAAAGATACTCTCTTAAAAACACGTGTAATTTCGTTGATGTATACGTAGGAGCAAAAGAGAGAGCCTAAGGTGTCGACGTGAATGTCACATAACTAATGAAACAAAAACAAAAAAAAAAACTGCAGGAAAAAATCATAATAAAAATATCGAGCTGTGTGATTGCAACGTAATTGGTCATTAGATAGGAGCGCAAATATTTTCGGGCGTTCGAAAAGTGCGCGGACACTGATTTCCTTCGGGAACTAAAGGAGAACGACGAGTGCCGACACTTATTGAACGCCGCTCCCCCAACCAATGGAAACAAATAGAACGAAAACAAAAATAATCATAATAATAATAATAATCCCGACAACAACAATGATAATAGTAATAATAATAATAATAATGATAATAATAGATGGATGGCCGGATAGATAGATAGATGGATGGACGGGAGAGAATGTGGCTGCGGGCGGAACAGGTGGCTCTCTCTCTCTCTCTCAAAATGTGGCACTGCTCGCTGCTTGTTGCTACTTGCCGCTGCTGCTGCTGCTGCGAACGAGTGGGGGTTCAAAGTTCACCGTACGACATGTGCAGACACCTGGCAGGTGTGTCTGTACTTTCCCTTCCTCCCCCACCTCATCTGCTTACGTGTCTGGAATGCTCACCTTGACCTCAACCGTGTTCGCACCTCACGCACCACCACCCAACAAAAATACGCTCACGTGCACTACACGCACCTGTACTTCACCCGCTGGACTTGTGCATAGGCACCCCCATGGTAGATCCACCTTAGACCCCCCCCCTTTCCCTTAGGTCCCCCCTAACCCCCTGAAACACCTGCGAAACGAAAATCGAGAAAAGAAAAAAAAAAAACGGCGCATAAAAACACAAAAACGACGCTTTTTCGACGTTATAAAACGTGTTTCAAACTAAGGGTCATCTCCATTGGATTTTGGTAATGACTAAGCAGTATACTAGCACCGGAAACGCCTCTTCATACCTCCCTTTGGTTCATTTCTTGTTAAAAGTTTTGTGCCACTAACCAAACTATCGCTTAACCGGATGATTAACCTGTTCTATAATGGTACTTACATTAAACCAATATAATGTTCTATGTACTGTACAGTTCTCTGTACCGAGACCACCTTTAGGGCTGACTAAAAGTGTTTTTCAATTTTAATGTATTTATACGATTTTTATGGCTATTAAAAATTCTATTTTTCTGGTTAAACGTATTTTTAACTAGAACTCTATTAACCAGAAATTGTAATCAATTATTTTAGACTCTTAAAGCGAGATCTCGGTGGTCTTGAAATAGAGACCTACGTTGAAAATGGGAGCTTAAAATGGGTGCTCAATGTCGTGGTCTTGTAGTAGATTTGCATTAACATGGGAGGGAACGTTCACGAGATGGACGCGAAATGGTGGTGGTCTTTCTTGGGAAGTGGTTTTGGGTACCAAAAATTTTAAACAATTACTGTATTTATACTCTTTTTTATTATTCAACTACACTCAGATGTTGATTCATAAAATCGATCGTAAAGCGAGATCTCGGTGGTCTTGAAATAGAGACCTACATTGAAAATGGGCGCTCAATGTCGTGGTCTTGTAGTAGAGATGCATTTAACATGGGGGAAACATTCACGCGTGGAGGACGCGAAATGGTGATGGTCTTTCTTGAGAGGTGGTTTTGGGATTCGGTTACCAATACTATTATTATTATTCCTGCTATTAATATTAGTTACAGTTAAAACAATAATTATTATATTAAGAAGAAAAAGAATAAAAATCTTTTTTTATATATAATATAGTTAGGTGTTGGTTAGATTGTTGTTTGCGTGTGTTTACGACTTGTTTACACAGCTTTGGCATCGGTGTCCAAACAAATCAACAAACGGCATTCCAATACATTGTTTTGACACAAATTTCATTCCCCCCCCCCCCCCATAACCTCCCCCTTCTCAATTCACCCCCCACAACCTCCCCCTTCAACTCACCTGCCTATCAATCCGGCCGTAGATCAGAATTGCCAGAGGGCGCTGGAGAGAACGACGAACAGAGAGAGAGAACTGTTACTAGCCACGTACGCCTCACCGCAACTCTACAACAACAACAGCAAAAAAAAACCTATCAGCAAAAATATTAAACAAACATTAAATATAAATTATAAAAAAAAAAATAATAATAATAATAAAAAAAAAAATTATCGGAATCAGTCAACAAACTTTCCGTTTTGCTCAATTGGAATGGGCGTGGCTGTTTCCCTCCCCCCCCCCCTATTTTTAATCGCGATTAATATTTTTAATTAGAAATTTAACAACATCCCACTCCTCCTCCTCATTCCTCCCATATTATATACAAACTGTACGAGTCACGGAAGAAATTCATTTTAAAAAAAAATTATATACAGTACACGGTGTTCGGAAAAAAAAAGTGCATCCAACTGAATTAGTACCGGTATTAAATAACTTTTAATAATGTAAATATTTGAATGACACAATGGAAAAACTGCACTTTAATTAATTTAACATTTGAATCGTTCTTATTCTTCGTTGAAAATATTCATTTCCGGTCCTTAAGATAAGCATTATACTCACTCACTATGCCCCTCCCCTACCTCACTACACAACAGCAGCATCCACACTCTCCCTGCCTCACCTCCGCATACAAACACTTCCATCACTCGTTCTTTTGTCTTCTATACCTTTTCTCGCATCACACCCCATATTTTATAGTCTACCTTATTTTAAATCTGAGATAGTGAAAAAGTGCGCCAACGTATGATCTAGACATGCGACGAACTGAGTGAAGCTGTTGTGTAGTGAGGTGGGGGAGGGGCATAGTGAGTGGGTATAATGCTCGTGTTGAGACCGGAAGTGAACATTTTAAACGCAGAATACAACAATTCAATACTAAAAACGTCAACTAAAGTAAAGTTTTTCCATGTGTCATTCAAATATTTACATCATTAAAAAGAATTTCATACTCATTCAGTTGGGTGCACATTTTTTTTTACGAACACCGTGTATAATAATACATTTACAAAAATTGATTATTTAAAAGCTTCTCTTAGGCGAAAACGTAATAAAAATATAAGCACCAGTTTAAAATAAAACTTTAAAAAAAAAAAAAATCTTACGAAACTTTAAATTATCGGTACATACGTATTTCGCAAAAGCAAATTAAAAAACACTAAAAAAAAAATACTTGCTCAAGTTGAGAAAATTCAATAATAATAATATTATTTATTATGAAATTTTTTTTATTATTAATTCAAACTTTTCGCATCAGAACTTTTCGGACGAGCCTTAACAGAGGGGAGGGGGGGGGGGAGGGAAATAACAAATACCTCTCGCCACCCCCCTCCCAAATTTAACAATTTTAATGAGGATGTCGGATTGTTTAATAGTATTTTTATTGTTTCCAAGAATGCAAAACGTCATTTGTACGCATGCGCACAAACATAATCTGATCATATTATTATTATTATCAGACGGATATTGTCCATGTGTGTCCTGGTCGGACCCCCTTCCAGGACCCTCCCTCCCCTCGACTCGCGGTACGGAAATATCACTGAAAAATTATTTACTAAATAATAATTACTAAAAATATTAAACACTTCCGCGGAATACCCCCCCCCCCCCCCCTGCGGAAACCGGAAACGGAACTTAAAAAAAAACTATCCCCTCTGCGCACATCTCGATACACATTCCAATCTATATTTCCATTGATCAAAGTGATTCGTAATATTACCGCGTATTAGTATGCTAATAATAATTGACGAGCACCCTGTAGGAGGAGGAGGAAGTTTAAACGTCACATCCGTCCATCATCATCCTCCTCCTTTCTTAAATTTAAACTTCCGAATATTTCGATTCCCCGTTACAACAACAACAACAACCGTATAATTATCTGCTCGCATCTAATAATTGTAATAATTTATATACCCTTAGCCATACTAATTAACGTGTAAACATGTAAATCAATCAACAACAACGCCGATAGGTGGCTGCTGCGGGTTTCATTCGAGTCATTTGGCTACTCGTATTACGTCGCGTATCAACGCAGGGCGGAAGACTCTCATCAAAATATTATTATTAGGAAAAGAAATTAATATTATAACTTTTCACTTTCAGAACGTACCTTCTCTTCGCCATTAAAAAAGTATGGAGTAAAGCACGGGCGTTCGCAAAATTATAATATTAATTTAGGTTTTCACAAAAAAAAAAATCCGTTTTTAATAAAAGAAGAAATAAAAAAAAACTACATAAGGAGTTTAATAATTGAACTTTGGAATTCCGATTGTTGTGATCTGTCATAGCCCCCCCCTCCCTCCCCCCTCCCAAGACACACCCACCTCACTTCTTAAGTCCCGCCCACCTATCCACTTTTTTTTTGCTGCAGTCGAAAACTTCTTCTTTTCGGCCGGATTGTAATTTGCGCTGAGAAACAAATTTTCTCGCGTGACAGAAATTATTCTTTTTTTTTATTAAAAAATAAAAAAAAAAAAAACATTCTTCGTATTTTTCTCCTAAGAATAAAATAAAATAATAATAATAAAAAAAAACAAAACTTTGAAGTGTGATCAGGGTGTCACACAACTTGTATAATGATTGTGAGCACCAAATAAAAAAGAAATGCTTGTCTTTACCAGTACAATATATTTTTTTTTCGTAGATTCTAATTCTCATATAAATTTAAAAAAAAAAAAAAAAAATTAAAAAAATTAAAAAAATTTCAAAAAACCAAACAGTGGAAATCTGGATAAGTGTGGAACCTCAACGAGTGAGGAATTATTTTTTGACCGGAAAAAATCCTATAACTGGAACTATGTCACTTCTATTATTGACATTTTTCACTGTCTTCTAAGATCTATCTCTATAAGTGGAAGCGATAATAACCTATTATTGATTGAGAATTTACCCCTCCTCCCCCCCCCCCCCTCCAAAAAAAATACACTTATTAGGCAGCTTCTTTTTATTATAATTGAAAAAGGAATAAGGCTATTTTACCTCTTAACTGGAAAAAATATGCTATTTTAACTTAATAAGTGAGAAGCACAAGCAATTTTACCTGTATAAGTGAGTAATATAAACTTTCTTTTACCTCTACAAGTAAAACAAAAGTAGGCTATTTTACCTCTACATGTATAAGTAAGAGAGAATTGGCTATTTTACCTCTATAAGTAAGATGAAAATAGGCTATTTTACCTCTACAAGTAAGAAAAAATAAGCTATTTTACCTCTATAAGTAAGAAAAATAGACTATTTTACCTCTATAAGTAAGAAAAATAGACTATTTTACCTCTAT
>JAQGAZ010003785.1:0-10416 GCA_034692225.1 Polydesmus complanatus
TTTTTTATTTTTCAATTTTTTCATAAATTTTTCTATCAATTCTTTTTTTTTCCAATTTTTTTTTTTTTTTTTTTTAATTTTTTTATCAATTTTTATTTTTTTAAATTTATTTATCTCCATAAAAACTTTTGTAAATTTATTTATTTAAATTGGGGAAAAAAATGATCGGCGGCGGATTGTTAACCAGTGGGTGTCATTTGGGTTTTTTTTTTTTTTTTTTTTATTAATGTGCGCCCAATGGGCAAAAATAATAAATAGTTTTTTTTTAAACAATTTCTAAGCATCACTTATCAAAATCAATACATTCACATAATCAAAACAATTTCATTAACCGGTCATGATACTCCAGCAAATCTGACTGCATTAAATACGGAATAACATGGGTACATTTATATCTACTACATTCGCTGCATTCGATGGCCGTAATTCGAACCTCCGCAGGCAGCATGTTCCACAGTTTACTAGATCGATAATGGACCGTCCTCCGCACCATGGTATTAACACTATCCTCCCCGCTCTCCATGTATCCGGTCTGAGACCTCAACCCCCCTCGCCCCACAATCCCAAACGGGCCCCCGTTAATGCGTCTCTGGTTACATATTCGCAGCAAATAACATTTTAGCAAAAATTGCATTGGGCGCTGCAGACCAATAGACACAAAGAGCGGGGTCATACTTAAAAAGCGTGGGTAACCAAACAATGTTCGCAACAATCGATTAACAGCTCGATTCAACAACCCCAAATCCCCACAGGAAGTAGGATACCATGTGCCGAAAGCAAAGACCAGGCGGCTATAGACGTACGTTTTCATCACCTGGACCTTGCTCTCGACATCAATGGTTCCTCGAAGAAGACGAAACGGTGCAATGAGGGAATTAAGGGAACGGCACAAGTGGCCCACATGGTCATCGAAGCGCAAAAAAGCATCCAAATGAACCCCCAACACCCTACAGTTCACAGAGAAGGGAATGGTTATCGTTTAGGTACTAAAAATGTTTGGAGAGAGATGCGATGATATGTAAATATTTGGTTAATATGTTTTTACTGACTGAACGGCCCTTACTTTATGAATAACCCTCGTACATTAGTATCTGTATTATAAATTTATACCGTAGTAAATACCTTAGTAATACCATTATATTAAAAAAAATCCCATTCTTAAAACTCAAAATATTATTATAATAAATCCATTCATCCGTAGGGAATCGAAAATACCATAACTCGAAAAAAAAAATAATTACTCTGTAATAATACTTTTTTAACTTTGACTACAATTTTCTAAAAGGTTTCCGCAAAGTAATATAAGGAACGAGACAGCCCGCGATTTATTCCATAGTCTAGCGCTTCCACAGACCTTAAATCCCGAACTAAACCACTAAGCGTCCGAGACATCTTAATCCCCATCCAAAGCGATTCGTTCCGTTAATACATTAAATAAAAAAGCTCGTAATCTTAATTTCTCGTTCTATTATTCCAGGAGGGCAAACGAAAGACCAAGCTATGCAGACCAGCGAGCGGCTCCGCGTGGCTTCCACCAAGCTCAACGAGTCCTACGACACGGCTAAGAAAGCGCTGAGGACGCTGCACGACGGATACAACAACTCCAAATCGATCCGGAATTTTTTCCGACGCTACGTCACGCTCAAACTGTTGATCAAGGAAGTGGTGCGCTTGGACGTGGAGTATTGGTTGTTGGTGGAAGTGCCGAAGCAAGAGAAACAGGAAACGGTTCCCACCTACGTGTTACGAGCCTGCACGTCGTTGGAGAAGAGCCTGGAAGTGACGAAGAGTGGAGAAACAAACGCCAGTCGTCAAAGGGCCGAAGACGAAGCTAGAGACAGACACTCCAGACTCTTTGGTAATTCCGCACGTTTAAAATAATTATTATGTCCCCTTACTCTTTCTGCTTTTTTGTTTTTCTTGTTCACTTCAAATTCACAAAACGTGACTCGCGTGGTCAAAATATCCATCCGACTAATTTCCACTCGATTCTATCTCCTGCCGCACGCGCATCTTTTAATTAAAAGCGACGCGGGCTCCGGCGACAAATTACTTCCCGAGGTTTTTCTATTCCTCTTTAATGGCGTTTGACGTAATTGACGGAAATGCGAGACTGTTTGTACACGTAAGAAGGGACATTCGCACGTGAGAGCACGTGACATTAAGTCATTAATTCAATTGCCACTCTCTGTTTGGTCTTGACAAACTACGACGACGCAAAATATATATATATATATATTATATAAATGTATATAATAATTGATATGAAGAGAAAAAGAAAATGATGGAGCAAGAGCTGCACGCAGTCGACCAGGGAAAAACGAATCAACTTAGCGAAAGTTTCGCAGTAAATGCTATACCCTACGTAGTTTATTTTTTTTTTTTATAGAAGATAATACTGTACTTGCAAAAACACATAAAGTAATAAGATAAATGCGTCCATCTCTATTCCCTCAAAATTTAATGCGAGCAATATATTCGATTTGAGTTATGAGAAATTTACTAGTATTATTCCGTATTAGTAACTACTAATCTGCACCCCATTTATAAGTCCAACTAAGTGGATTTCATAGTTTTAAACTCCATTTTAAAAAAAGTTTTTTTATTGTTATTACTATTTTAAAAGACAAAAATATAATAAAATACAGTAGTGTATTTCAATTTTTCAAATCCCAGTTGATCTTACACTGTATTTTACTTAAAAATGAATCTCAAACTTTTCCCTGTTATAATACTCAGGATAACAGTGAAATAGTGCCGTACTTTCAGCCGAGTTAAATTCTACACCTAAAAACCAATAAAGCGCAATTAGTTAATTTGACGTAAAAAGTCGCCAAATCTCCGAAAGATTCACACACAAAACCACAAATCCAGATACTGTATTTCAAATACACATAAACAGTAACAATATCCGGATTAGTAGATAGCGAAAAACTTGTAAGATTAAGTTTATTTGCGAATTTACTTCGACTTAAATTCCGCACTAATTTTCACAACAGCGAAAAAGTGCCCTCAAAGAACCAAACAAATCGACGCAATTAACATTAATGATTACTCTTCCAAATATGAATTTCTAAAATTTGGATATTTTTTTATTTTTAAACTTCTAAATTTTTTTCTTGCCCTCCCCGCTTTGACGTTAAATTAAAATTTCTGAAATTGCAAAATTCGCAATTTTTTAATTACTACCGTATATGAATATTATTAGCTAATTTTTTTGAATTTTTTTGCTGCGGCATTCTGATATTTTAGAGCCCTCTGCAGCCACTACTGGTTCCTCTACTTGATTGGCAATAATTGTGCACAATTTAAAAGAATAATATGTCAAGGGCAACTTGCTTTATATTTGTGAACTATAAAAACATCAAATCAAATAGTAGGTAGGTACTTCCCTCATTTCCTGCGCAAATATATTAAAACAAATCAATAAATTATTCTTTCAACTTAATTGTCAGAAAATTTTGAATACATTAATGCCCCTATTTCGGGCTAGTTTTCTGTACAGTATTATAATTTTTTTTGTAAAAGGAAATTACAACACCATAGAAATTTTATTACCGGTATTAAAAAATAAAATACATGTGCAGTGCATATAAATTTGAACGGAGGAACAGATACTCCGCTGCTGTTTTGATAAAATGCACTCTCTCTTATGCATATTTACTCTTAATTTGACGTAATTATGTAGGTTAATGAGTTTAACTTTTAAGCATCATGTCTTTGATCAATCAAAATAGGCGTCTATTAGGCAGGGAGAGGGAAAAAATATTATATAATTATAACAGTCGTTAGCGCCCTAAATAATCAACGTCGTCGTCGCGTGTTGACGATAGATTCACCACGTGATTGATGGCAAAACCAATAGATTTTTAATTAACATCCTCCGAAGCGCTAAACTAAATAAAAGCAGCGATAGTCCGGTTCGCTTCACCCTTAAAACTTATTCAAATATATTGTCTTCATCAAAAGTTAAACATCACCCTCCCCCCCCCCCAACCCTTCACCTACCGGAATTGCGTCATTTCGTACGTAAGCGAAAGCAATAAACGTTTTCTTCCTATAGTTAACTAAGCTTAATTCTAATGTCCAAAAATCCCCTGTTTTATGACGACGCTAAACGCGCGCGGAACGTTATTACCTTATTTTTTTAACGTCTTTATTTCCATCTTTGCATCTTATTTCGTAAACTGCGCATGCTCCGAGCCATGGATCGACAGTTGGCAACGACACTACAATGTATGTTGGAGTGGGGAAACATGTTGCAGACTCGTACATTAGCATTCAACATGTTGTTTTCGCGTGCTCCTCCACATTAGAGCACTCGGCAAAATGACTAATGATATGTTTGCGTAGAATCAATAATGTGTAGCTGCAGCTATTAGCGTAAAGAGTGCGCACACTCCTTCCTCCCCTCCCCTGCCGACCCTCCTCGAATCCTCGTAGTAGTTGTTCAATTCTGGCAAATTGAAAATTCAAATGAAATAAACGAGCGAAAAGTTGGTTCTCCGAGCGACACCTTTGAATCTTTGATTAATCAATAGCTGCTGCTGCTGCATTGGAGCTTATCACCCGACGAACGGATCTTTCGATAACATCATTAACAGTATATAGCGGCGAAAGAATCAACATTTTACATAATTTATAAGCTAGGGAAAAGTGTTTTCAAAGCCTGAGGAACCTCTCATCGTCAAATTCAATAAATCTTTGCAAACTATTTGCGGTTTCAACTCTTGAGAAATTGAAATTCTAAATAATTTACAAATATAAAACCCGAAAATTGTGTAAACCATACTTATTGAGGTAAGTTACGAAAAAGAAAAAAAAAACAACTTTAAATTCAAAAAAATGAATAAATAAAACATTTTTTGCAGGCTGAGAAATAGAGATTTGCAAGTTTTAAATAAAGATTTCACGGTTAAGCCTGGTTTTCTTATAGTTATGACGTCATCAGACTTGTATGACAAGTTAATTCATTTACAAAAATATAAATTGTGCACTATTTGTATTTTTTAATAAAAATTCCTACTTGACATAATATTACGGTGTATAGGAATACTGCAATTAACTTCCTTTTATACCGGTTTATAATAAACATGAAAATTCAAACTCTGAGGAAATAAGGAAGTGCAGTTAAGCATAAGAACTAGCAAAAAAGCTTAACCGCAAACTCTCTAATGATAACTGGGGGTTATCTTTCTTAATGATCTCAAATAACTGATAACTTACAACGTATTTCAGTTAAATAAAAAGCATTTTCGTACCCTATCTTACAAGTTTTAAAATAATGACATGTCATGTTTTCAGTAATGCAATACATGTACAGTTACTGTACAGTAGCTTACTTTTTAAAAAAATTTATAAGCTTAAGAGTTTTAAAAAGTAAAATAATAATTGCCGGTATAGTAGTATGAAATAATTATAATGAACATAATTTCTATAAATTAAATACGATGCAAACATATACAGTAATTTAATTAATTGCTATATTTAAGGCAAAAATTTCCTTAAAAATAATCCGCGTTTATTTTCGGTATTTGTTTCCTATTATTTTTAGTCTTTTTGTTTTCAACAAATTTAAAATGTATACAACTCCGCCAAAATAAGACTCAAATTACCTTAATAAAAAAATTAATAATGCATACTAATATAATTGCGCGTTAAATGTTGCATTCATTTTGCGCGGCCCAAAATTAAATAAATAATTCAAATTAGCTATTAAATGGAAAATCCCCCCATTTCCCCTTTTTCATTGGAAAATTAGCTAAAGCTGTCATTCATTATGACATGCCGTGCCAATTCTTTTTTGATAAAGTAATAAAAGCCTTACTATAGTACCGTATTTATGCGTCAAATCTATTATTAATGTTTTTGGATACATTAAACTAAGCAACTGTTGAATTGAACTAAAATTAAGCTCGTGAATTAAATAAAAAAAAAAAACCAAAAAAATATAACAAAAAAAAAAATAATAATAAAAAAAAGATTTCAAACTTCTCGAAACGTCCATTCTTTTCCTAGGTAAAGCTCTGAAACGAATGATATGAAAAGCTAAGTTTTAATAGCACTTTGCTATATTGCTCGGAATATCGCATAGAAAAGAGTTGAAGCGTCAAACTTTCATCTCGCTTAATTAGTTATCGCAGTTGAGACACCTATTTTTATCCGGCAGCGCGGCGCGTACAGTAGAGGCGCTGTAGAAGCTACTAACTCGATTTCTTCGCGCATCCATTAGATATTTTACCATAGAAATTGCTGGTATTGAGAAATGTTTTAGCGTATTACACGCTCAAGTTGAGTAACAAACGAGAAAGACGCCGACGCCGCCGTTTCAACAATGAAAGTAGCAAATAAGTCAAACGCATTTACTTTTTTTTCTTTACGCTGAAGAATTCTTTAACAAAGCTTTTCTATTATTATTTTTTCTCTCTCCCTTTCGGGTTTAATAAATAAATTAATAGATACTGAAAGATTGCTTAATACACCCCGGTATAATAACATTTCACTCTAGCTAAGTTATTTTAGATGCTTATTCTGTATAAAAGTATGTCACCGAACATTTTAAAGGTAGATAATTAAATTATCAAAAATACGAGTTTTCATAAAATTCAAGTACTGTATTTTTCAATCTAAAACATTCGAGCATGTAATACTTTGGTCTGCTATATTCTACACCGTGTCCACAAAAAAGTGCATCCAACTGAATTGGTATTAAACCCCAACTTTTCACATGGAAAATCTTTACTTTAATAACCTTTTTAATATCTGATAATTGTTCTTTTATGTGTTTAAAATATTCTATTTCGGGGTCCAAACGCGCAGCAAAACGAGCTCGCCCCATTACTAAGTGTTGCTTGCATCAGATACAGCTTAATCGAATGTCTCTGCCTCCTACATACGTTCTCTTCCACGTTCCGTTCATTTATCTTGTAAACATTTTCTTTGAAATATTTAGATTATTAAAAGGATGTAATGCAACTGTAGTTGAATGCACTTTTTTTGTGGACGCAGTGTAAGCCCATAAAACGTCTCTCCAAATTCTATCATCTGTCTTTAAATAACCTATATTACAAAATAATTATACCTTTTAAACTGCAATTTTCATATTGTTGAGTGATACTTTTAAACGAATGATATGCAATCAGCTATCGAAATCCATCTCTTCCCTGGAGAATAAATTGAACAATAATGATAATTTATTTATAAACTTTATAGCAATATTATGACATAATATTTCATGAATGTTGGGCTTAATGTATTAAATTGGTGCACATAATAATACATGCGTGAGCTTGTCCGCAGGAGCTACTACTGTACTACCAAATTAATTAAAAAAATTATTAATACATAATATATAAATGAATTCCAATTAATTTGCCAAATTCATAAACATAATAGCCTTTGCGCTGGGTTCAACGAGAAGCTTAATAAAGCTTCGTCGACGTGTATTTATAAAAGCTAAATTGATAAAAAGCTAAAAACAAATCCTGAGAAAATAATCTGTCATAAACATAATATTGTATGATAGATGGTAATCTGATTACCTAATAAGATTATTTAATACAAATGTCCCTTATAAAAAAAAATCGATGGGGCATGAAATACATCACCTGGCATAGTACGAGGTCGTCTTCATATGCAATCTTTTGACCATCGATCAACTAATAAGTCATCTACCGACTCTCAATTTAGGTCAACTCGTATTCATTTTTCCCCCAAACGCAAGCTGCTGCCTACATAATAATAATATACAGCTAGGCTAGCGTTCCATCGCTGTATATAAATATGAAATAAATTTTAAACCCGCGGTGAAAAACTCTTCATGTAATAAATAAAGAGAATAACGATAAATTCTCGGGTCATACTCGAAAATGAAATTTATCTGAGTTATACATTGAACGGGTTATCGAGCAATCAATCACGTAGAAACTTTTAATTACTCTCACCACTTTTCTATCCAATTCCGAGACATCTATGATGAGTGTTCCCACTTAAAACGTTACCCCCCACCCCCAATAAATAGGTCTTGCCTAAGACTTGGGATTGAGAGCGAATGACGGTGACCAGATGAGGAGATTATCGCATCGTCGCTGCATCCGTCGAGTGATGAGAGAGAGAAAAATAATAATTGCGGATCGCAATAACATCGCACTTGATTATTTATTATGCGCCTGTCATAGCCAACGAGAAGAATAATGTTGCGTGTATGTTGATCTAGCGAAAATGTCACCGCAGCCAAACCACGTGTAAACATTCACCGCCAAAATTAATTCTCACTGTCGCCTACCAAAACTCTTTTTAAGAAAAAAAAAAATAAATAAATATATCGAAACGTGAAATATTGTTACTACTCGCCAAAATAATTTATTACCAAAATTTCAAAAAATGATAAATTTTGTCTATCGACATTGCTCTGCTAATGTCAAAGTCAGATGACCAAAAAAATCTAGGGCCGAAATAATTACTGCGAATTAATTAGCAGCTAATTAGTAGTCCGCGTTGTATTATGTTCGACTCAAAGTTATCCGAATTTCATCAACGCCCATGCTGCCGAGATAAATATGCGCTTCATTTCCTAGATTAATAAGCCAGAACATGCTGAGATTAGACGGAACAATCAGCAATTAAGTCTCGTCAATGTTTTGGCTCTCTTTTCTATTAATAAGGTATTATCACAATCACGAAAAAAAATAAATTGAAAAGTTGAAGCGCCGGAAAAAAAAAAAATACTACCGAGATATTTGACAACGTGGCTTATCATTACATTGATCTTTAACATTTGCGATTAAGTTACGTTATTAATTAGCTGTTGAACTTTTAACTGTATTATGTGCTGTTTATTCTGGAGTATTCAATAAAAGTAAATTAATCAGAAAAATTAAAGATCGATTTAATGATACGCCACTTTAGCCCACATTACAGTACCGGTATGTCATTTTTAACTGCATCAACAAATGCTGCATTCAGTAACTATAAGTATTTAAAGTCTAGGCAAAGACTAATAATTATTCAAAGCCAATTGAAAAAATCAGGCAAAAAATATGACATCTAAAGTTCAGTTGATTACAAAATTTGCCTTTTTCTCGAATCGAGTTATCATCTATGATCTAGGGTTCCCAACAACGGGTATCGAGTACCAAGATATTTTTCTGAATTTTCTAGTACACGCACTGTAATATAGCATCTACTACATAGCCAACGAGAGTTCTTTGGGTCATTCTGTGTTCTCTAGAGTCTAAGCGGTTAAACATCCTACAAATCAAATAACATCGATCTTTTGCTAATCACTTTAAAACCGAAAGATAATAAAGCGTATGTGTGCAATGAGCATACAACGGGAATACTATTACACAAGGGAAAGGGGGAATAGTAAAAAGTAAACAAAAGCACATGTTTACATTTTTTGGCAAATAGTTATAGAAAGCAACTAACATCGGAACCCAGAGAGCCAATCCATAGTTTACACTACCCGGTACTAAAACTGCCCTGTTTAAAGACATTTTTATTTCTATCAGTTTCGACATCGTTTGCATAAAAGAACTGTCAGTCTCAAGCGACTAACAACATGTCGGTAGCTATTTAATATTGTAACGATGAATTTTAATTTGTTAAAACGTTAAATATTTTCGTTCCAAAAGAAATAAAATCGTATTTTTTATCCATTAGATTATTTAGATCGGGCAATCTAAAATTACTACAGTATTTAGAGACAAAATATTTTGTTTTTATTTAACATGAAACATTTTTTTTCTTTTCGAAACTGTGATATTTATTAAATACCTTATTAAAAAGTAAACATTCTCGTGAGATGTAATATTTTTTAAAAATTTAATAGAATGCATATACTGTACTAGTATTAATTTGAAGCAACCTTTAATAAAAAAATTAATAATTATATCCGAGCTAAAATTACGTCGAGGAAATAGGTCGGGCGTCAATTCTAAGACAAAAATTTTATAATTACCGTTTGAAAAATAATTCAAGCGGCGGCGGCGGTTAAACGTATGTACTCTCCTGAATTGAAAATTTTGCACGCTTTCGCCAAAAATCATTATTTTACAACAGGTAGAAGGTGTTCAACAATCAAAGCCAACTTTATGTAACTTTTCGAGTCAAAATACTGTAAGAGCATAATGAAAATGAAAGAAAAAAGGCGTGGCAAATAAAAATCGTGGAAGCGAAATAATTTCTCAATTCTAGATAAATATTTGCGAACCGGCGCACGACAATATGTCTGGTACCGAACTCAAATTAATTTTCATACAACACGACACCTGTCACGCGAAATGATTAAACGATCACATCGCTCGTCTAACCCAATTCCTCCAAATCGTACGTACATTTTGTATGTAATCAGATTGTACGATTCGCGTTCAAAATCGCGTTACCGTGGGGGGGGGGGGGGGGGGAATTAACTTA
>JAQGAZ010003786.1:0-10412 GCA_034692225.1 Polydesmus complanatus
TCTTATCACTCGGTCGAGTAAAATATATTTTTCTGATCACTCGGTCAAGTAGACATAGCTTTTCCCATCACTCGGTCGAATAAAATATATTTTTCTGATCACTCGGTCAAGTAGACATAGCTTTTCCCATCACTCGGTCAATTAGACGTCATTTGTCTTATCACTCGGTCGAGTAAAATATATTTTTCTGATCACTCGGTCAAGTAGACATAGCTTTTCCCATCACTCGGTCAATTAGACGTAATTTGTCTTATCACTCGGTCGAGTAAAATATATTTTTCTGATCACTCGGTCGTTAAATTTCATATCATTCGCACAAGTAAAATATTGTCTTTCTCGCCACTCGGAAAATGCGCAATGTTTTTTTTTATTACTCGGTCAATTAGAAATTGTGTTTAATATCACTCGGTCAAGTAGACAATGTTTTTAATATCACTCGGTCAAGTAGACAATGTTTTTAATATCACTCGGTCAAGTTGAAAATGTTTTTTTATATCACTCGATCAAGTAAACAAAGTTATTAATTTCACTCGGTCAAGTAAACAATGTTTTTAATATCACTCGGCCAAGTAGATAATGTTTTTAAATTACTTGGTCAAGTAGACAATGTTTTTAATATCACTCGGTCAAGTTGAAAATGTTTTTAATATCACTCGGTCAAGTAGACAATATTTTTAAAACCACTCGGGCAAGTAAACAATGTTTTTTAATATCACTCGGTCAAGCAAACAATGTTTTTAATATCACTCGGTCAAGTAAACAATGTTTTTTAATATCACTCGGTCAAGTAGACGATTGTTTTCCACCTGTTGGCCACTTTCCAATATCTTATTGATCTGCCGATGACGTTTCCACTAATCTCTTATTGATTTTCACCGGTCGACTTCCGGGAAGGATTTTCCTCTCCTGTGACGTCATTATCATCAGCGGACGATTTAACGTTGTTATATAAGAGCAGGTGGCAAGACACGCACTCGGCGCTTATTCAAGATGGACGACGCTTCGTTCTGGCTGCTGGCTGCCTCGGCCATCCTCATCAACCTACTCGCCGTCGCACTCGCCGCTCTACTCGCCTCAAGGTCACTCGCTCATTTCCCCGCTGTAAATTTGAATTGTATTAATTTGGGAAGTTTATAGGTGTCGATGGAGAACAACGACAGCGGAAGTGAGCGAAGATATCGACAAAACGGAAGTGGACACCGGACATCGAGTGTTGACCGCCGTAACGTCACTTCCATCGTACGACGTAAGTTTTTAAAAAAGAAAAATTAAATTTGAAACACCCTGTACAATGCATTTTCAATGGGGGGGAGTACAGAGTGTCACAGAAGTCGATCCTCCTCCACCCAAATACGAAGACATCAAAGATTTCGCTCCAGTTCACCGCTAGGGGACGGAAACCATTTCCTCTTATTTATTATTTATTTATTTATTTAATTAATTAATGTTTTTTTTTTTTTGTAATAAAAATTTTTTTGTTAAAGATTAATACTGTATTCGCGCATGACCGGAAAATATTATTAAGAACGATTTTCTTCAATATAAAAAGGGGTATCCAAAAAATGAACGACTTTCTCAAAAAAAAAAGAACGACTTTCTCAAAAAAAAATAACGATTTTTTCAAAAAAAAAAAAAAAAAATAACGACTTTCTTAAAAAAAAAAAAAGAACGACATTCCAAAATAAAAAATAACAATTTTTCAAAAATAAATAAGAACGATTTTCATAGAAATATGAACGGTTTTCACAAAAAGAACGTTTTCAGCTTATTTCACCCTTTATCAACTTAAGTAACACTTAATTTCACTATTCATACTTTTAAGCGACACTTATTTATCTATTTTTCAAATTAAGCGACGCTTATTTTACTAGTTATTAACCTAAGTTGTACTTAATTATTTTGCTAAATTATTTATCAAGCTTAAGTGACTCTTATTTTGCCATATCACAACTTAAGTGACGTTTACTCCACCACGTACTAACATAAGTGACGCTCATTGTAACATTCCTAAGCATATTTTTTTGATTACGTAATAAAAAAAAATAAATTCCCACAAACACGAAAACACATACACACACCCCTGTACAATGTTATTTCTATGGGAGACTTACAGAGTAGCACAAAAATTTAAAATAATGTTGATATTACGTCACTTACCGAATTCATGTAGTGCGGCTGCTACAGTGTTGCCGAACGTGCCTGAAAATAGAAAATAAAAATTAATTCCTCGCCGGAAGTGACTCAACAAATTCTAATTACAAAATTTAATCCAATAAAATGGAAATGGAAATAAAAGGCGTTAGGTGGCGCCGCTGTCTAGTGCGTAGAGAGAGAGCGAGCGAGAGGTGGCGCTGCTCTCTCTCTTTCATTACGCACCTTACGCTGCGTTGAGTGTCATTGAGCGCGATGGATGAATGGAGCGAGTACAACGCTGAGATAGAGCACATAAGGACCATCCAGATCATCTCGTCCCTGGTGGGAATCGCCATAGGACTCATCATCCTCGGCATCCTGCTCTGGATAAGGTACACTCAACCACACCCCCCCTTCCATACCACGCACACTTAAGTTTCTTGTCCATACCGCTTTTATACTGTATTACATAGATAACTGCTTGGGTTAAATCTTTTAACTGTTTTTTTTTAGATAAATCTCGTAATATTTCGGTTAAATCTTTCACTACTTTTTGGATTAAATCATATTTTTTTTTACTTAAATCTCAAAAATTTTGTTAAATCTTTTGTTATTGTCATTAAATCTTTGATTAGTCCAGTTAAATATTTCATTAATTTAGTTAAACTTTTTATTATTTTAGTTAAATCTTTCATTTTTTTAAATAAATCTTTCATTTTTTTAGTTAAATCTTTCATTATTTTAGTTAAATCTTTAATTTTTTTAGTTAAATCTTTCATTTTCTTAGTTAAATCTTTCATTATTTTAGTTAAATCTTTCTTTATTTTAGTTAAATCTTTTGTTATTGACCATAAATCTTTGACTAGTCCAGTTAAATCTTTAACGTTTTTCGTTAAATCTTTCAATTTTTTCGTTAAATCTTTATATATTCTTGCTAAATCTCTTAATATTTCTGTTAAATTTCTTAATATTTTTGTTAAATCTTATATTTTTTAGTTAAATCTTTTGTTATTGACAATAAATCTTTGACTAATCAAGTTAAATCTAACATTTTTCATTAAATCTTTCAATTTTTTCGTTAAATCTTTCAATTTTTTCGTTAAATCTTTCAATTTTTTTGTTAAATCTTTCAATTTTTTCGTTAAATCTTTATATATTCTTGTTAAATCTCTTAATATTTCTGTTAAATCTTAAATTTTTTAGTTAAATCTTTCATTACTTTAGTTAAATCTTTTATTACTTTAATTAAATCTTTCACTTTTTGGTTTAAATCTTTAACTTTCTTCTTTAAATCTTTAATTTTTTTTTATTTAAATCTTTATTTTTTCGTTAAATCTCTTCATATTTTAGTTAAATCTTTCACTTTCTTCATTAAATCTTTTGACTTTTTTCATCAAATCTTTCAATTTTTTAGTTAAATCTAAGCTAAATCTTTACTTATTCTAGTTAAATCTCTGAATATTTCTATTTTTCTTCCTCGCAAATTCTGTAAAATGTAAATTTCGTTTTCTAACGAAATGAAAGCGAAAATAGATTAAAAAGGAAAAGTGTAAACACAATAATTATTTTCCAAGAAACGCGGAAACGCCAACCGGAAGTGCGACCAGGAACAAACAAACAAACCGAAACCGAGAGTCAAAGTGCTACGTGACTTTTATCTCGCAGCGTACACAGCCGCCATCTTGTTTTCTCTCTAATAAAAACTTAAATAATATTTTTCTTTATTTTCCTAATTCAACTATTTCCGTTTCCTGTTTCAGGAGTAGAAAACGACGGGCCTTCCGCGCGGCCATCGCCATCCACATGGCGCAAATAGAAAGGTCTCTTCACAGAAACGCCCATGCGCCGACGACTTCCGGCGGAGGTTTTGCGCAGACGAGCGTCGCGCAGAGCCACCAGGACCCGTATATGATAGCGCTGAAAGACACGCCCACCGGAAGCGGAATGTAGTCCAATGTATTCCCTATATCGTATAGTCTGAATTAATATGTTTATGTCCTCAATAGACTTCCGTACAATTTTTTTTTTTTTTTATATTATAGAACTTTTGATACATTAATAAATAATTCGTAATTAAAAGATTGTAAACTTTGTTTTTCTTACGTCTTAAGCGAACATTTTTTCTTTTATTTTGATTCCGGTACAGTATAACGAAATGTTTACATAGTATTTCGTAATTCTGTAAACTAGGTGAAAGCCTAAACTGGCATAAACTGGGTGCGCATCAACATCTCCAAAACCACCTTTTCCATAATTATGATGTCACCAATAAGGTGGCCCAGGAAGCTCAACGATTTTTTTAAATAAATTTTTTTTAAAATTTTTTTTTATTTAAATTTTTTTTAATTTTTGAAAATATTTTTTTTTTTTAACTTTTTTTTTTTTTGAAATTTTTTTTTTTCGAAATTTTGTTTTTTAAAAATATTTTTTTGAAATTTTTTTTTTTTATTTGAAATATTTTTTTAATATTTAAAAAAAAATTTTTTTTTTCGAAATAATTTTTTTTTTTTTCGAAATTTTGTTTTGAAAAAATTTTTTTTTGAAATTTTTTTTTTTTATTTGAAATTTTTTTAATTTTTAAAAAATTTTTTTTATAACATTTTTTTTTTAAACTTTTTTTTAAAAATTTTTTTTTTTCGAAATTTTTTTTTTTTAAATTTTTTTTTTTATTTTTTTTCGAAATTTTGTTTTAAAAGCGGAGATTCAAAGTGAATTTTCTAGTGTACCATGTCCGAAGACTGCCTTCAGTGTGATAGCTTGTAGGTGGCGCCGCAGCCAATGAGAGTAGTGCGTGAGGTGGCGCTGCTGCTGCCGCTTCCGCTCTCTCCTTCACCTTCGTTCAGCCTGCCGTAGTGTAGTGTGTGTCGTGCATTGTGTCGTTGGGTGCGCCATGGACAAGGAGCTTCGACTTTCCCCGCAGGCTCTGCACATCCTGCGCATGCTCGCTCCCCTCGTATCAGTCGTCATATTCGTGGTCCTCCTCTCCTGCCTACTCCACTTAAGGTACAACTCACACTCGTCTCTCCGCCATAAGTGCGCACTTATACTTTCACTAATTAAATGCTTATCTAATTAAATCTAATCTTCAACGATGGTTGAATATTCTTACTAAATCTTTCGCTTTGCTCCTTAAATCTCTTAATATTTTAAGTAAATCCTGCAGTATTTTGGTTAATTCTTCCACTGTTTTTGATAAATCTCTCAATAATTCAGTTAAATCTTTCACTAATTTTGTGAAATCTTTTACTTTTTTCTTAAATCTGAAACTATTTTTGTTAAATCTTTCTCTACTTTCGTTAAATCTTTTTCTGCTTTGGTTAAAACTTTCTGTAACTTTGTTAAATCTTTCTCTACTTTCGGTAAATCTTTCAATACCTTTGTTAAATCTTTGATTATTTTTGCTAAATTTCACATTTTTCATTAAATCTCTTACTATTTTGTTAAATCTTTTACGATTTTTGTTAAATTTGAAACTAGTATCATTAAATCTTTCACTAATTTCGATAAATCTTTCATTAATTTTGTTAAATCTTTCAATACTTTTGCTAAATCTTTGACTATTTTTGCTAAAATTTCATATTTTTCGTTAAATCTCTTAATTTTTTGTGAAATCTTTAACGATTTTTGTTAAATCTTTCAGTAATTTCGTTAAATCCTTCACTATTTTTTTGATAAATCTGTCAATAATTCAGTAAAATCTCTCATTTATTTTGTCAAATCTTTCATTAATTTTGTCAAATCTTTCCCTACTTTCGTTAAATCTTTCAATACTTTCGATAAATCTTTGACTATTTTTGCTAAAACTTCACATTTTTCGATAAATCTTTTACTTTTTTGTTAAATCTTTTACGCTTTTTGTTAAATCTGAAACGATTATCATTAAATCTTTCACTAATTTCGATAAATCTTTCCCTGCTTTCGGTAAATCTTTCAATATTTTTGTTAAACTTCAAATTTTTCGTTAAATCTTTTACGATTTTTGTTAAATCTTTCACTAATTTCGTTAAATCTTTCACTAATTTTGTTAAATCTTTCACTAATTTCGGTAAATCTTTCAAATTTTTCGTTAAATCTTTACCTACTTTCCTTAAATTTTAATTAATTTCGTTAAATCTTTCCCCACTCGCGTTAAATCTGAAACTGTTTTCCTTAAATCTTTCACCAATCCAGGTAAATCTCTTAGTTACATTTTTTTTTCTTATTAAATCCGTAAAATAATAATAATAATTATTCAGTCGCTCGCGAAAACGAAAGTGAAAAAATAATTTTCCAAGAAAAGCGAAGAAAATGCCAAACCACCGGAAGTGACGAATAAAAATAAGAAACAAACACAACTTACGCCGTACACAGCGCCATTTTCTTTTCCTTTAAAAATTTCTTTAATTTTTTTTTTTTGTTTTTACTATTTCCGGTTCCTCCTTTTCGTTTCAGAGAGCAAAGACGAGCCGCGGCCATGGCGGCCATGTCCCTCTACCATCAACGAGCGGACGAGGAGCGTTGGGTGAGAAGCTTAGGAGGAGCGCGTGCGCAGAAGGCGGCCGCCGGAAGTAGTCACGCGCAGATTGACGATGACGACGCGTGCATCGGCTCCGCTGACACTGTCCGCCTGCTCTAAAGACACACTCCGCCCACCGGAAGCGTGCTCAAATGAGATTGGTAAAACGCCTAAGTCCGTCACGGGCTTCCGTAATAAAAAAAAAATTGTTTTTCTCACTTTTCGTATTAAAAAATGTAAACAAACTATTTCGTATTAAGCGTGTTCTTATTTAACTCAGCAAAGAGTCTCGCGTACCAACCGTTGAGAATCGTAAACAACGCAGAGAGCGCTGCGGAGCGCTGACACCGAGCCCAATCGCTCTCTCTCTCTCATTCCTCCGCTGGAGGTTGGACGGCAAACACACTCCTCGACTCCACTGCGTACCGGAAGTGATCGACCAACATCCGGTAGAGTTTGTGTACGTGCGCGCGCAGCTACTCTCGCGATGTCATTGAACCTGCCTTTGCAGAAGGCTCTGTTGGCGCTGGCGGGGCTCGTCCTCCTCTACTTCGCATACACTTGGTAAGTCGCGCCCCAACTCCTCAAAGGGCCCAACTCACTAAACTCATTGTTTCTTAAATTCCTCGGTTTCAGGTGGATGCAACGCTCCTTAGATCGGATCCAGAAGCGGGTTCTACGAGAACAGGATGCAATTCGCCTAGGCCCGGCCGGAAGTGCCTTCCACGACCACGTGTAATCCGTGTTTAACCTCACGTGGGACCTTAAAGGGAAAACCTACGAGAAGTCCCGTGACTCCTTACCACTCGCGCCCCTGACGGTAGAAGTGCGCTGAATTTAGCCGGAAGTGGATCGAAGAACCCCCCCCCCCCCACCCACCCCAACTTGAAATGAAGTTGACAGAGCGTTAAAACACGCCCCAAGATCAGCCACTAAACTATGATTTTCATTCACTAAAGTATAATTCTCATCCACTAAAATATAAGTTTCATTAACTAAAATATAATTTTCTTTCACTAAACTATGATTTCCATTCACTAAAATATAAGTTTCATTCACTAAAATATAAGTTTCATTCACTAAAATATAAGTTTCATTCACTAAAATATAATTTTCTTTCACTAAACTTGTGATTTCCATTCACTAAAATATGATTCTCATTCACTAAACTATAATTTTCTTCCACTAAAATATAATTTTCATCCACTAAAATATAATTCTCATTCACTAAACTATAATTTTCTTCCACTAAAATATAATTTTCATCCACTAAACTATAATTTGCAGGCACTAAAATCTAATGTTTATCCACTAAACTACGATTACCATTCACTAAAATATAATTCTCAACCACTAAACTATAATTCTCAACCACTAAACTATGATTCTCATCCACTAAAATATAATTTTCATTAACTAAAATATAATTTTCATTAACTAAAATATGATTTATATTCACTAAACTATGGTATTCATCCACTAAACTATAACTTAATCCACTAAACTGATTTCCATCCACTAAAATATAACGTTCAGGCACTAAAATCTAATTTTTCTCCACTAAAATCTAATTTTTCTCCACTAAAATCTTATTTTCTTTCACTAAAATCTAATTTTCATCCACTAAATTTCGGTTTGTAATCTCTAAACTTAATTTTGATTTCACTAAATTGTAATTTTGGGACCCACTGGTCTCGTGCAAATTGTCTCGCGCACCAACAGGTTGATGAACGCGGGCTGTAGGATGAAAGCGAAGCCACAACGGGTTATAATTATTATACTACGTCGCCTAGCAACGCACGCAGCCAGCTGTTGGCATTGACTCACTTACCAAAAGGTTGCGAAGCCACAATAATATCAATTTGATTCCGCGCCAAAAGCAAAAGCCGAGTAGAGGGCGCAGCTGCCGCCGCCGCTGCCTTAAGCCCCGCCCACGCTCCATCGTCTCTCCCGTCTGTCATTCGTCTCCACCAGTGAACAAAAGCTGAACCGCCCCGCATAGCACCTGCTGCCCCTGATTAACGCTACCAGATACACGTCAAGCCGCTGCACCGCAATACCTCCGCACGATGCGCATCTGCGTTCCTACGCATAACGCAACACGATTCTCAAGGGGGCAAAACACACGAGAAAAAAAAAATCTCATAATAATAAATAATTTTACTCCGCCTAGGCGCTCTATTACGTCATCCGGACAGGATCCTTTTTAAACGCAGGGCTAAATATATAAGCTGAGGAATGGGAGGTTTAGATTTCTCCGCGCATGCGTCGAGTGTATCAATCAACGAAACAAAAATAAAACGTTTATTAATTTTTTTTTTTGTATCGAAACTTTTTGAAACGCCCCTTCGATCGCACATTAACTCCCACTATTAAAAGGAGGGCAGTTTTAAAAATATCCGTATTATTATTCTAATTTACCACCTGACGTCACCACTCATCATCATCAGTCGCACGAGTGACGTCAGCGCTTTCGCTTAACCACCGCCTCTCTCCTTCCGGTCACCTCAGAAATAGCGAAAGATATTAATAATGTTAAATAAACCGGAAGTTGGCAATTGCGCATGCGTCAAAGAAAGATAAGAAATTAAGATGACGTCATATCAATCGCCTGCCTATGCTCCCCATGTATAGCGCTTTTCTTTCTTATACAACGTGTTTCTATTTCCGTTCTACTTCCCCCATGACGTCATCTCACCCCTTCCCTCCCTCCCTCTGTACCTCTCCCTCTCTATTGAGGACACGAACCCCTTTAGCTACGGAGCTAAATATAAGCTAAGGAATGTGATTTAACTTACGCGTTATATTTATCTCCACCACACGCGTCGGGTGTATTAATAACTCCTCCCCTCCCCTCCACGCATGCGCACACTTCACTCTCATTCGCTTTCCTTCATCTCCACCGACAACACTCTCCACTCTTCTTCAGCCATGTTGTTAAGGTAAGTCAAATTCACTCAACTTTTAGAATTGATTTTTTACACTTAATTCTATCGCTTTGAGTATTCTTAATTAATATTTTAAGCGGGAATATGTTTCCGCTCATTAATTAAACTTCCGGGTGAAATTAATTCCTCTCCCGTTCATGTAAACTAAATCCGCCTAATTAATTATTATTATTAAATTCGAATTCTTTTTAGGCATTGAGTTTTAATTAATTATTACGCACACTTTTCACGTGGTTTTCACGTGAACTTACTTTCGCTTAACAATAATTCCAAATTTAAAAAGAAATATTTTGAATTTTATTTTCCTTTTTTAAAATTAAAATTAAAATTTTAATATTTTTATTTTCAGTGTTAAAATTCCTCTCTTTGTTTTTCTCGTTGTTTTCGCATTAAATTGCGCTACTTTTTCTTCTACTGTTGCTGCTGCTGCTGAGGATGGAAAGGTAGGAGAAAAATTAAAATTAAATTTAATTGATAATTATTTTCAATTAATTATTTAATTAGGGGAAGCCAGCGTGGATAAGTGATTTAATTGAGTGAGTGTTTAATTTCAAAGTAAAATATAAATAATAATTATTATCCTTTTTTTACTTTTCGTCCATTTTTAGGAAATTAATAACAATTGATGAAAAATTAAAGAAAATAGAGAAATTCGAAGATCAATTGAATAAAATCGATGAGAAATTAATTAAAATGGAGAATCAATTAAGTGAGTGTTCGCTGAGTGCGAGTGGCGGAGGAGTGTGGGGTGGAGTGAGTGCGCTGTGCCACTCCACCTGCCAGGACAAACTAAGCGCATGGGCCAATCAGACCGGAAGCCAACTCACCACCAGCTT
>JAQGAZ010003787.1:0-10411 GCA_034692225.1 Polydesmus complanatus
TCCTTCACGCAGTTTTTGAAAGATTTCGTTTCTATCACGTGTTCGGTTATAGCTAAACTAGGTCCCACAACCAAAGTGGCGACAAACAAAAGGATCCAAACCTATCAATTAAAAAGAAAACAAAAAATTATTTCAACTATACAAATAAAAATTGGAGGAAATGAAGTTACCTGCCACGGAAACACTTGAAAAAAAATTAAAACTCGGCTGGCAGTTTCCGGTTTGTGTGATAAAATTCCCGAAGAGTCTTCTAAAAAATGAGTGGTGAAATCTACTACTGTCGCTCGTTCTTGAGTGATTGATAACGCACCTAACGCCAAATCGATTTTCTACCATTTTTTGAAAGTAATTATTGGAAAATTCAAAGGAGAGGGGGGGGGGGGGGAATTATTTTATCGATAAATAAATTATTTAAACTTACGTTATCGATGGCGTTTCCGATTAATCCGTTCCATTTCTCTTCCCCGTCGATGTAACTTTTATAACCAATGCTGTCGAACGGAATTAAATTATAACTACAATAGAAATACATGTATTCAAAAGTCAATAACAGCTCTTTAAATACTTCAAACCTAAAATTCATGATTTCGGCAAATGCTTTTAAAATGTTAACGCAAATCCCTTTATATCTTAAATTGGTATAATTTCCGTCCGAGAAATCTAGTTCTAAGAACGGCGCTAACTAGAAATATTATCGTCATACATAATAATAATTAATGTTAGAACAAAATAATTAATTTTATTGCTCCGACTTGTTTGACTCCGACGTTGATAGTGTCGTTTAATAAGTTGAGTATCCGGAAAGAATTCACTTCTCCGGCAGTTCCGGCTAAAAATATTTGTTGCCTAATCTCATTCTCCACTGCCGGAGTAAATACAGCTAGTTGTTGGATGCGATTGTTGCTCTTGGAATACACAACTATCGAGTCTGTGCATTCATTTTGCGTCTTTAAATTCATTAGACCATAATTAAAAATTGTGAATGTAATTAGGTAATTTTTTTTTTGTCTGGTAACTGACAAGAGTTTGCAGATGTGTTTTTCAAAGGAATGCCAATCGGTACACCGGTAGCGCCTAAGTTTTCTTCTTGCAACTGCTGTAAAATCGCGTCTGTCGGGGCTATCCACAAGGTCCAAGGTCGGAATAAATTAAAATCGATCATCTAAAATTAAATTTTTTTTTTTTTTTAAAAAAATAGAATTTTATTTTGATGATTTTTTGTTAACCGTTTGAGTAATTTGCTGAGTGATTTGATGGTTGCAAAGGACTAGAAATGTGCATGACATTCTCATGCACTTATCTTTTAAATCTTTGAAGAAAAAGATGACGCGTCGACTGAGGTTTCTTTGCGAGACGAACAGGTGACAATCAAAAATACTAAATTTGGTCATGAAGCCATTTACTGGTAGATTTGCATTTGGCTCAGTCAGCATACTGTATGGCATTCCTGAAATTTACAAACAAAAATTAGTCATAAAAATTAGCGTGGGTCAAAAATTCATTTTATTTGTAAATCTCTAATTTATTTTTTTTATTATTTTTATTTTTTAAAAAATAAAAAAAAGTAATACTGTAATGATCTTTATGGAGTTTTAAAGCCGCATAGAAGGTTTGTTGATATCGAAAAAAAATATATCGTTTAAAGTATCGATAGTTTTAATACATCGATTATATTCCAACATCCGGGCATCTCAACAACTACCGCGCAGTGATTTCATCCACAGGTACGTACGCTCATTATTTGTCGTTTTATTATATAACTTTTAAAAACTTTATATTTATTAACCGTAGTATTATCTGATACGTTAAGTCCTAGTGACTATTTTGAGACTATTTAAGTTATGTTTTTGGTTGAAAAATGTTTTGTTTGGCGAAGTCAAACTTTGGAGTCTCGGTGCGGCGTCCCATCAGCCATAACTGGGCGGGGCTTAACTATTGTGAATAATAATAATTAATTTTTACTTTTACTTGGTGTAGATCGAAGATGGGGGGACTACCGGTAATTTCTAAAAGTGCGACCAAGGAAGAGCGAGCCTGATCAGTCTTTGACAAATGAACTCTAAAAGTTTCGTAAAGGTTTCGGATGGGTAGAGATACCCAACGATCGACATTGAGGAAGAAGACATGGCGGATGGGGAGCGAGAACAGTACTCTTCTCCATTCAGAAAGCGGGCAGATTCGAACTTCGAGTCGCGATTAATTTTCATTTCTCAAACAAGATTTTTTATTTATTACGATCAAGATCCGGGGGTGAGAAAGTAATTAACAATTATTTACGAGTTTATTTATACATATAATCCTAATTGCTGCGAAGGGAACGCAGCTAGTTTACACCTGGCCGGTAGCTAATTTCTCATAGCTGATCCTGTCAAGTTGGTAATGAAGCAATGGTGAGATATGAATATTTGGAGAGTGAAATGAAAAAGATTCGGCATAATGTATCCTCACCGATTCCGTTAAAACTCATTCGTGAAAGTTGTTACTTGTGCGAGGGGAAGGAGAGAGATTCAACCAGCCAAGTTTGAGACGGTGGAGGAAAACCAGTAGGAGGTCCGGATTGTGAAAAAGCTGAATAACGATTTAACTAATGGCAGTAATAGAGACCTGATCCCAAGATGCCCGAGTCTGGCGAACGAGGACTGATTACCGGTGAGTTTAATGAACAATAATTTACTTATCGATTATTTATTTATCATTAATCGTCTCTAAAGATCATTTTGTTTGGTATAAGTGGCAAAACACGAAGTTGATTTGCAGTTAATTGACTACTATTGCGTTTTTAAGTCATACTACGTCACAAATTTTGCGCTCTCCGTCGTCATACATTTAATAATATTATATTTCTAGCGTCTAGAGAGCTATTGAAGGCACCCTAATGCGTTTCACTGCATTAAGAATTGTAAGATTGAAATACCGTAGTAAGAAATTGATGAGCTAACAAAAATTATCTCCGAGATAATAATCAGCGTAAGTTATTGTTAAATCAGGTTAGACTTATAAGAACCTTAATAATTTGAAATATTTACCGGCCGATTCGTTGAAAAAAACAACGGTTGTTTGGGCCCTTGCTTCTTCCATGGTCCTGGTAACCGCCGTCCAGGGCAGTGTAGGGCATTCCGATACATTCACTTTCGAGTCTTGCGAAGTACCTAATTAACATTATTATTAATTAAGCGGAAATAATAAATCTTAACTCGAGCAGTAATTTTTTTTTCAATACCGAAAGAGATTAAGTTTAGAATTGTGATAATTGCGACACCGAATATCATCGTGCTGCTTCTATTTCTTTTCTGTCCGATTGGATAATAAAAGTAGGGAAGGGGGAGAAAATAAAAAGAGTGGGCATTATAGATAGGGTTTTATGACGTTTACAAATGTGACGGGTTATCGAGTTGAAGTGTACGTAAGGCTGAGAAAACAACAGATGGACTGACATTTGTTTTTATTCACTCGTAACACAATTTTAGATAGCGAGAAATCTTCGATTAATAATAACTGAATGGTAAATAATTAAAATGTTGAGAATTTATGTGGAGCGAATACACTCGAAAAATTATTTGCGTAATTTATATAATAGAAAAATTGATTACAATAGACGTATACAGGTATTGCGAATAAATCACGTTAATTTTTTTCGTAGTTTTAAGTTAAAATAGGAGAAGGGAAGAATTGCGGAATTCAGCTGCATTTTCCAGGACGAATGCAATCTTGGGATGCTTCGATGCATTGTAAATTATTGTCACCGCAGCGTCCAACATAGTTCGGAAGCCCCCCCTCCCCTCCCTTCTCGCATGAATCGCCAGGTCCTTAAAAATAGAACGAGATTGAAATTCACATGAAATAGTAAGCGTCGAAACAATACAATTATCTAGAAATCCTAGATTCTAGAGCAAAGCAGAAAATCGTATTGATTTTCCGTCAAACGCTTTTCAATAATAGCTCATTAAAATTAGCCTTACGAAACATGAATCTTTCTCCTTACATTTTATTGATAAAAAATGGGTTCGTATTATAAGAATCATTTCTTTGGTAATGAGCAAGCAAAATCTAACTTGTATTTTAAATACTGTGCTAGTTAAAATTTATTTCTATCAAATAAATTAAAAGAATTTTGGTAACTTACCTTGCGGCAAAAATAGAATAATAAGGTTGTAGCGAAGACAAAAAAAATTCATGCTTTGCACCAATTACTGCTAGTTTTTTTTTCTTTTGTTTTATTTTGACTTTTTTTCTTACTGTATGTCACCAATCGAAATGAAACTTATTCTATTTCTCCACATTAAAATCCAGCTTCGATGAGTGTTACTTCCGAAATGGAAGTGTGGCGCGGAGGCTTGTCAATTGCTATGAACCCACATTTGTTTTTACTTTGAAATTCTATAACCATTTCTAATTATTATTACAAGCAGTGATTAGTAATAATAATCTATTCTTAGAAAATTGAAGATAAATTCTTTTAAATTTTGTTTCATCTAGAAAGCTAAGATTATGAGCTCTTATCAAACGTACATTAAAATTGCTGCCATTTAAATAGATATCTGCGGCTAATTACATTAATTAATTACAGTGTATAACTAGTAATATTTATCTAATTTTACTCATTTTACAGTTACAATTTCAGCTAGAACAATTAAAAAATAGCATTAGAATTAAATTCAAATGCGTGTAATTGGCAATACATTGTTTTAACAATAAGCATCTTAAGCATTATTGGAATTTAGGTAATTTATTAGTTTGGTATTTCATCAAAATCTTCAAAGGTTGTTATGTCAGTAAATAATAGAAACCAAGTTTTAAAAATCTGCCAACAAATTTGATTACATTTTTAGGCTAATACCGTAATTATTCATTTCGTTTGAGATAAAAAGCGAATGAATAAAACTGCGAGGAAAGTATGAGTTCAAAATACGCAAGTATCGATTGCTTTAAAATTTTGATTTGTTTCTAAATTAAAATTTCTGGTCTGAATCATATTGGTCTGTTTTAGTTCTGGAACTGAGTTTGAAAGGAGATTACTCTTTTCGCGATCTGTCTTTGGTTGCAAATTGGAAATCGGAGTGAGAGTCTTTTCTGCTTCCACTTTTACATTTGATATCGGAGTGGAACCATTAATTATTGTTGCCGCTTCTTGCCCCTTTTCACTTGAAATCGGAGTTGAGTCATAAATTTTAGCCGCTTCTGGTAAAATTGATTTTGAATTGGAATTGTCTTGGAGTGGCTCTTCTTTAGCATTCGAGATTGGAGTAGAACTATTAAGAATGGCCTCGTCTTGTACGTTTGGCATCGAATTGGAATTAGCTATGTCAGACTCTACTTTTGCACTTGAGTTCAGAGCGGCGCTATTAGGAATAGCCTTTTCCGGCAAGCTTGGTATTTTATTGGAGTTAGCTTTGTCAGACTCCACATTGGGAGCGGCGCTACCAAACTTTAACGCTTCCTTTAAGATAGCACTGGAATTATCTTGATCTGGCTCTACTTTTATATTTGAGATAGGAGAGGCATTCGCGTTCGGAGTCTGAACTACTGGATTCGGCTTAGATTTTTTCTTGACATCAGCCTCTTCCGATCCTATCTTGCTTTTTAACCCAAATAAATTTTCAAAAACTTTCAACCAATTGAGGGAAGAAGTTGGTGGTTTATTAGTTGGATTTGAATTCGAAGTTGCTATAGAGTTTTCTAATGCAAAAAATGAAAAAAAATAATTCAAAGAAAAAATAAACTTTTAAAATTTAAATAAAATAAAAGTTTGACTTACCTGAACTGTTACTTTGGTGCCCAGCATCGGCCTTCTTTTTTTGAATTTTAGGTTGGTGATGTTCAGTTGAAATGCCGTTTTGCTGATTGGAGTCTGCGTTTTGTTGATTGGAATCTGCGTTTTGCTGATTAGAGTTTCCATTTGGCTGATTGGAATTTGTGTTTTGCTGATTGGAATTTACGTTTGGCTGATTGGAATTTGTCTTTTGCTGATTGGAATCTACATTTTGTTGACTGGGACCTGAATTTTGTGGGTTGAAACCTGCCTTTTGAGGACTTAAATCTGTGCTTTGCGGACTGGCACTTGCGTTTTGTGGACTGGCGCCAGCATTTTGTTGACTAGAATTGTTGATTTGCTGATTGGAATTTACTACGTTTTCCTTGCTGGAACCTACTTGTTCTGGATTAAAACTGACATTTTTACCAGAATCTTTGATTTGTTGACTAATATTATCTTTTTGCTCGTTAGAATCTACGTTTTGTGGATTAGAACTGACGGTTTTTTCGGAACCTACTATCTTCTCATTGGCACCATTTTGATTCTCAACATTTTGTGGATTTGAATTGACGTTTTTTTCGGAGCCTACCATCTTCCCATTGGCACCATTTTGATTCTCAACATTTTGTGGATTTGAATTGACGTTTTTTTCGGAGCCTACTATCTTCTCGTTGGTACCATTTTGATTCTCTACATTTTGTGGATTTGAACTGGCGTTTCGTTGACCGAAATGCTTGAGCCCTTTCGCCAACATAGAGAGTATGTTCTTTGACGATTTTCCTACGGACGCGTAGCTAGTTGCTGAGACATTTTCTCCCGATCGACTTACTTGAACCGCGGCCGAAGAATTATTCTTCTTCGATCCTTGAAGTAAACCGTTCAAAATAATTGACGCGTAACTGGGTGACGGTGTCGTGCTTTCATTAGCTTCGGACATAATAATTTCGGAACCATTCGCTACAGATTTAAGCGAGCCGTCAATAACTGGAGGCACCACTTGTCCATTTTTTGACCCGCTAATTTCTGTTTGGGGCGCAGGTAGAGGACGCTTTTTGTCCGTCGAAGGTTGATTAATCCCTGGTTGGGGCAACTTGCTCACATTCACCAGTCGTTTATTCCCGGATGAAGGCTGTTTAGTCCCTGTTTGAGGCGGCTTATTCAAAAGTTGTGGTCGTTTATTCTCTGTTAAAGGCTTTTGTTGTGGCAATGTGACCCCGGGTAATTGCGGCTGGTTTGTTAGAGGGCGTTTGCTAGGTTGAGGCAACCGGGGTTTATATAAAATGGTGGGTGGTATGTTAGTTTTTCCAAGTTTATGCGAAAGTGACGAAACCGGAACCCGGCACGAAGTTTTGAGGTCCTTGGTACACAATGGCAAATTTGAAGAAGTTGAATTATATTTTTGACAAGTTCCAGGATTTGTGGGTACTTGTTTTACTACGCAATTTAAACCTTTTCCGCAGACTCCGGCGTAATTAAAGTGACCGCCACAATGCTCACCAATACCCTAATAATTAAAATGAGAGATCGAGAGAGAGAGAGAATAAAATGTACGGTAGTTCTATTTAATGAAATAATTTAGTTCGTACTTTCCTGCAGACGAATCCTTGATTGCATACATCTGCTACGACTCCATGTACGCACTGTTCCGCTTTGTTGAGCACGACTCCCCATTGCCGCCTCCAGTTTGGTTTGTTGCACAAATATTCCACGCGATAACTGAATAATTGTAAGGCAAATATTAAGAATGAATTTTACGGATAATTAAATTTTGTGTGTAGCTTACCAATTAACAAGTGTCGTTAGATAAATGACAATTATTATTAAGCGTTTAACAGTGTTCATAATTAATTTTTATGATCAATAGTTTAAAAAAAAATGTGTGTGGCGTAGGCAAATAAATCATTGGAGCTTCACCGATTTAATGTGTAATTTTATATTAGGCAGGTGGTGAATTTTTTGCAAGGTGTCGATTTTAGCTATTGTTTTTATACTAATAAAAAAAAAAGAGGGAGGTTTATTTACAATAATATTCACGGTGGTCTAATAGGAAGTAAACCAAAGTTTATTTCATTTATTTTTAATGCCTGGTAATTAATCATAATAAAACTTTTAAGTTATTAAGAGAATTGAACCAATCATTTGGTTCTTAAAATATTATCAATTTTTAATGGATAAAAAGTTTTAATTTTTGCTTCTGCATTTAAAAAGTATGGGTCGAAATGTGGCTTACTTTTTATTGGTTCACCGTGTATATATTTATTTTCTATCGCGGAGTTTGTTAAAAATTTTTAATTAAAACAAATTGATTTTGAATCTCTTGGAAATTGAAATCTAGAAAAAAAATTTTAAAAACAACATTTAAATTATGGGCGATTTAAATAATAAATAGGAACGTATTAAATTGTTAAATCCAATTTTATTGAACTTGGTCAAAGACTTTAAAAAAAATAATAGTATTTACGATTTAAAGTGCAGCATTGCATAATTGATTTTTTCCAATGCAGAACTCACGCAGAAGAAAAATTTTAATATACAGCATTTTAACGGTTAAAATGTATTCGAAGATTTTTAATATTTAACTGAAACATAATAAAATCGTATTAATTTGGTGGTGGAGATACCGTTTAGCATATTGGGGCGCATTAGTTTTGAACATTCGGAACTGTAGACGACGGTGGGTTGAACCTGAATCTCGGTCGGAGATGAAATGGTGCGCTCGGTTGGCTGAACCTCAACATTCGGTAATGGAACCGTAAACACGGTGGGCTGAACTCCAACAATCGGTTCTGTTATTATCTGCACGCTTGAATAGTCCAGTTGAGATCGATCGAATACCAATATAAGAAGCTGGCGAAAATGATTAAGAGAAGAAAAACGTAGCGCATGTTTGTATAATTTCTTATCGACTTATTAGTGCTTAAATTTAAATTTGATTTCTTTTTTTATAATATTATACAGTGCGATTATCTTTCATTAATTAGGTTACCTTAAAAAATTAGCACATTGATTCAGCGCTGGAGACTTTGTACCGTTGATGGAAATTAGTTTAATAATTATGGTCTAACGATTTAATATATTAAAAATAGTTTTTAGAGTTCTAAAAACGTTTTTAATTGCCAAAAATTTAATTGGATATCGGCGCGGAAATGCATTTTCCGGGTTGATTGGGATCGTTGGAATGGGAATGACACGTCAATCCAACTCCGCATTTTCCCTTCAAATCAAAAGCTCCGCCGCAAATCTCTCCTGCTCCCTGAAATTTAATAAAACTACCAACCTCATTAATCAAAGGTTTTTATAATTTATTAATACAGTATCTCGGAATTAATAATTTACTTTTGCGCATTCGTCGCAGCAGTTGCACGCATCTTTAACGATGCCATGTGGGCACTGTTTGATATTGACGGAGGTACATTTTTGCGCCGAACAAGGTACACAATCCAAAGTTTCACTGAAAATTATTAATATATTTATTTAAAAAAAATAGTGCGGTATATACATTATTTTTAATCTTCTTACCAGTAAATTACACAGCTTAAAACGATACTCACTAGTAGAAATTTCATGATTGAAGATGGAAACGATTCTGGTCGAAATTCGACGACTCGTGCTGGTTTTGTGGCACTGGTCCGCGTCATCAAACACACCTGTTTGAAACTTGGAAATTTCGCAAACCGGGTTTTTCCAAGTGTCGCAATAAAAATTCACTGAATTCTGGCGCTCGGATCAACAATGATCAACAATAGGCGCTTTGTAATAATCCATTGTTGCTCTAATCAAATTAAATTATTTTTCCGTTTGAAGTGTCTTGACACACTGTTTCTATTTTTTTAGCTTTATAACTAGCAATTATTTGTTTAATGTGTTTTTATTTATCAAATAAGAAAGTTACCGGTACATGGAATAATTAAATAGTTGCAAATAAAAGTGAACATTTTTTGCGAAGTATTTTACAGTCTTTCGGAACAGGTTCCCGCTTGCATGTTATGGTCAAAGATGACGCAGTCGAGGTGGGAGGCGCATTTCCCAGCCGTCCACCACAAACCTCCGCATCCTTCTCCAACTCCCTAAAATTATTATAATAATTTGTAATCATTAACGCGTTCATAATAGAATTATTATTACTTTTAAGCACTGGTAGCAGCATCTGCACTCGTCTTTCGCTATTCCATTTGGACATTGAGAGCCGTCAAGTTGTTTACAAGCAGCTGCGTTGCAAAGTCCACAACTTAATGCGTCACTAGCAAAAAATATTATTATTCGGTTACTCGGATTTAATTAATTAGTTAAAATTAATTAGATTTTTATTACCTGTTTATTGCGATAGTAATCAACAACAACGTGACTAGTAGCAGTTTCATTGTTTAAATTCGTAGCCCAAAGGTTGGGGGGAAAATTCCATGAAGTTATTTCCGCTCAATTAAGGTTTTTGTATAGGCGACATGTCTTACAGTAGTAGTGCACGTACTGCTGTACTATGTTATCTTCCACTTACACACGTCCTCGCGCTTGTTTACATTCGTATCTATGTCACTGTCAATTAATTTATATCTAGTTATTAGAACGTCTTCGTTTTTTTCTTCTCGAAATAGATCATTCTGTTTTTACAAGTCAAAATTAATTGCCGTTAATTATTATTATTGATAAAACCATTTTTTT
>JAQGAZ010003788.1:0-10404 GCA_034692225.1 Polydesmus complanatus
AAAAATTATTTTGTTCTTTTTAGTGCATTAAAGAAAATTTTCCTAAAAAGTTTTTTTTTTATCCTTTTTTTTATTATAATAATTAAACCGTGTCATTAGTAATTTGTAACGCGCTCGATCAAAACTAGTGTAATTGCCATGGGAACGTAAACAAAACCCAGCGGGCAACACTGAAAAAAAAAAAAAAAATGGATTTAACGACGAAGCGCTTTTCCGCTCTTCACCCTCGTTCTTAAAGAGCTTTTCCCAAACTAAGATGGCGGATGAAGAAGGAGGAGGGGGATGTTATTTTTTCCACATCAGCGGCCATTTCAACGTTGTTTCGATGTGAAAAAGTATCCCACACGCGCGAGACCCGAGAGAGTATTAATTATGCGCAACTTACAACTCGACACTCGGTATTAATGTTGACGAAACGAAAAGGATACGGCGCGTAAATAAGTAATTAGTGATGCGGTATTTGGAAGCAGAAGTGCAGCAGCCAGGCAAGGTGAACGCCGCCCCAAACAACAGCAGTAGCGCGTCGACGACCTCTTCTCTGCCGCCGCCGACCAGCGCGCGATATGCCGCCGATCTCTCCATGACGTCGCCGGCCATTCGTCGCAATCTCTTCGGACGCGTCAATAACGAAGAAAACGCCCTCTTTTTACAACAACAACTCGACTGCATGAAAGAAGAAGCCCGAGCGCGTTGGAATTTCGATTTTGACACGGAAACGCCGGAAAACGGGCGCTACGAATGGACTCGCGTTCTAGTCGAACGATCTCCGTTGGAAGAGGAGGTGCGGGCGAGCGGTGCGTCGGCGGCGGCAGCCAGCAAACTCAGCCGGGACACCTCGTCGACATTTTGTCACCCGCATCCTCAACCCTTAAATATTCAACAAAATAAGATTACCATCTGTAAACCTTTATTACAGACCAAAATCACAGGTAAATTTAATTTAATTATTTTTAATTTTTTATAAAAATTATTCAAAAGTAGTTTAGACTTTTAAAATATATCGTGACGTCAATTTGTCACTTGGTTATGCGCCAGGCATAATCGTACGCGTGCGCGTTGGATGACCTCGCTTATTGCTTGACGTCATGTTGCGCTGCTCGATTTTTTTGAATAATTCCCGGGGTATTGATGACGTAGGACTTACTTTCCGTACGCGCCGTGCAATGTCGTAATGTATAGCGATTTTCTCTTTTACAGGACAGCATTAGTAGGTAGCGTTCGGAAAGTCATCACAAACTGGCAATTAAAATTTAGTTAATTTATTTGTTAATTTAAAAATATGTTTATAAATGATTATTAATCGTGCAATTTAAGAATATTATTAAATTTATTCATGTTTTTTTGATTATTATTGTTGGGTGAAATGCGAAAATACAGTATTAATGCGTTTGACCTCTTTGATCCTGCGCAGTAGGCTTTAGAAGAAGGTTAACGATTCCTTTCGCTTTCTGCGCATTGAAAAACAAAACAATCGCACGGCTTACGTATTATGGTGGAGAGATAAGTAGCGAGAGAAGAAAAAAAAAAGGGTTTGATATTTTTTTTTTTTACTTTTTAAAAGTTGAAGAGTGAGGGAGAGAGAGAGAGTGAGTGAGGGAGCGGAAGAATCCATTCGGTAAAAAACGGCGTTTGAAAAAAGGGGTTTTGTTGTGGTAATAGCAGTCATCTGCTAGGTTTTGACCTCAAAATCGTCAGTTGCGTGTGTTGTTGACCTTTTTTTTTTTTTTTTTAATAAAGAAGAAAAAAAAATTGAACGATGTTGTTGACCCTGCTATACATTGATGCGCTGGGTACCCTGGGAATTTTCGTTCCAGGGGCGAGCAATGGGGTGCTATAGCTGCAGCTCCACTTTTAACGCTAGAAAATTTATTTCACTTTCAAAATGTTTCTTTATTTTTTCTTTCTTTTTCGTTTCTACAAAATAATGCTTTCCATTTCAAAGTTGTTTTTTTTTTTTTTAATGCATTTACCAAAAACTTTTTAAAGTTTCTTAAACGGGTTTTAATTTTAAGTTTAAAATGACACAGAATGATTCAAAACAATTACCGTATTATTTCCCTTTTTTGTTATTTAATTTAATTTTATTTTTTCTAAAAAAAAAAAAAAAAAAAAGTTTTTTTTTGCATAGTTTTACTTTCCATAAGTTTTTATTTACTTTTTTTTTTATAAATTAATTTTAAGAAGATTTTCAAAATTTTAGAATATATTTCCGAAATACAGTACTGTACTGTTAATACAGTACAGTTAATTTCGGAAAATTAATTAATTTATTATTCTTATTATTTTTTATATAAAACGTTATGCAATTCGTTATTATTTTCTTTTATAAAAAAAAATAAATTGCACGCAATTAATTGTGAAAGTTAAAAATCAATTTTCAAAAGCAATTAAAAATTTAAGTTTTTTTTTTTTTGTGCATTTATGAACATTTCAAAGTTCCTTTTTTTCTAAAATGCAAATAATTATTCAATTGATTTAAATTAATTTTTTTTATTGTATATTTTTTATAAGTACTGTAATTTATAATTACTTTTTCAACAAAAAAAATGTTTTAGTTTTCAAATTTTTTGAAAATGATTTTTCTATTAAATTTATTCAAAATTAACATTTTAAGGTCAGTTTCTAAGACATTCTTAAAATTTTAAATACTACCGCCATTTATTACAATTTTAAAAAAAATTAATGGGTTACGTTTTAAATTAAAAATAATAAGAACAATAATTGTTTTAGGATTAAAATATTTTCAAAAGAACTGATAATTAAAAATAATTAAAATACTACAGAAAAAACTAATGAAACTTTTATAGTGTACGATAATTACTTCACATTTAATTATTATAAATGAAAAAAAATCTAATTAAGAGTTTTTTTTCTTTTATTTAATTATTTGTTTTTGTTTTTGTAGATCACCTTGTTGAAAAAAAGCGATCTCACGTTTTCCTCGATGAACCCTGCGATTCATCCGATGAGCCTGAAGCTCACCTCAACCACCACGTAACGTCATCCAAGAGGCCCAAGTTGAAGCCCACTACAAACAACAAGTAATAACACGTTCGTTCGACCATTACATTAGCACGTAAACAATCGATAAAAACCTCTGTTTATATTCTGAGTCAATGACTCCCATCCCAAATCCTTCTCTCATCATCTCTGGAATGCTAAAATAAGAGGGAGTGGGAGGGAGAGAAGTTAGGGGTGTGGGAGAGAGTGGGAGGAGCGGATTTCCTTATAACAAAACGCATCAAAATCAACAGTGTTAAAAGCTTATCTTCTTCTTGATTACATGAACAAATTTTTAGGTCATTTAAAATCACTTTTTAATTTAATTGTTCAGCTTATTTTTTTTACAGCAGGAATTGTTTACGATTTCTAATAATAATTAAGCACATTTTTATGGTCCTTTTTTTTAAAGAGATTTTTTAAAATAATCTATGTGACTATTTAGGCCTAGCTTTGGAACTTAAGGGCATTGACTGAAAACAGGATTCAAAGTGAAAATCGGTTACTATAATATTATAATAGTGAACCGTGTAAACAGGGAAGATACGTTTTTTTATGGAAAAAATACTTTTAACAAAAAAATTTGATAATACTGTATTGAGTTTTTATTTTATTAGTTAGATAGACTATACTGTATTTGACTAGTTTGCTTCAATTAATTCAAAAATTTAGGAAAATGTAGAGTGGCTTTTAATCTCGTTTATTATATTTATTGTACCAAATTACCATTACAGGATCTTTTATGTTTTAAAAATTATATTTTGACAGATTTTTTATGCTTTCTATTCAATTTGTTCGGATTTGTGTTTATTGAGGTGTTATAATGTCGGTAGTTTAAGATCTATCGCGATAGCTATTAGCTAGGATGGTGAGTGGGCTATGACACCTACTGCAAGTGCACATGTCATCCCCATCCTCGGATAAGCGCTGACTCGCTTTTAAAGCTGAAAATATAAACTCTATAGATAAAAGTTGAGTTTGGAAATAGGAATGAGATAGGAAAGTGAGCGATCTCACTTTTCTGTTTTGTTTCTGTGAAGGTAGATGTGCGCGGGTTATAATTTAAAAAGTGCAAGAGTTGCCTTACCCACTCTAATAAAGTTAGCGAAACTTAGGTGTACACTTTTTTCAACATTAGGCAGGCGGCGAGATGGCTGTCACTCCCTATTGCTCATGGAAAAGTGTTTGCACAACCAATAAAAGTGATATTTTTCGTAAACAAAACCTCCAAACTGCTGTAAGAACGCTATGAAACAAATATAGGAAACATTTATTTACGTGTTAAAAAAGTTAATTTGATCAATTTACAAATTGTAAATAAGAAAATTTTAAAATCTAGCAAATTTCAGTGCATCAAAAGCTTATGTGCACCTAGAGATTTTAAGCTTGGAATTTTTGACATGTTAGAAGATAAAATGTATCTACCGGTAGTAAAAATTATTTGCCAATACAGTAGTTTGCTTTTTATTTATGGCCAATCATATTTTCATATGTTATGGCTGTTGTGGTACCATGAATAAAATGATGGTCTCTAACCCCTGGTGTGCCAAAACTATAACGCTGACATCTTCACATTGAACATAATTAATTGTTACTTTTTTGACCACTCGTGGGCTACTTTTAGCATTTTCATGCACTTTGGCAGGTAAAGAGAGACACATCTCTTTGTGACCTATACAGTGCTCTCAAATGTATTAATTTTATGTTAGGTTTACAACTCTTGTAGCATCGCTAGATAATAATTTAAAAGACCGACATAACTCAGGTTGATAGAGATAGCAGGGAATCCAGAGAGTTACAATGTCACCCCTGTATGTGTGTGTGTAATTTCGATCGAGCATTATGATGTGGCTGAAAACCTCTCCTACCGGTACCTTCCCTCTAGCTCCAACTTAGTTACTGTATCAGAGTACCCTAGTGGTAAGATGAGGAATTGTATGACAAGCGAGAGGTGTAAAGTTTGTTACGATATGACTGCGATACGATATGCGTGGTTTTTGTTTTAATTTGGATTTGTACTGCATTTTAACTGTTATAGTGTTTTTAAAAATTAACATTTTATTATATTTTTGGAAACAGTCAACTTGGAGTTTTAAAAATAGAATTTTTTTCTATGATTAATATTTTGCTTTATTAAAATTTAAATACCGGCACTCATTATTACATGTTGTTGTTTATAGCTTGGAAGGCAATCGAAGTGAAAGCAACCGGCGGAAACAGCAGCCAAAGTCGACGTAAAACTCCAATCAATTTTCATGAGAAGCAGCGAATCACAGAAAAAGAGAAGATGCAGGATGAAGAAAAAATATCGGTGAAACTAAGAAAATGAAAGAAATTGTACTAGTTTTAATTATAATTACCAGTATACTTCGCTTTAAATTTTTCCATGTGAAACATTTCACATACCGGGTAGTATCAATTTTCTAGAAATTTTATTTTCTAATAAGCAGTATTTGGAGATTTACATGTTTGAGGTTTAATCAAATGTCCTCAAAAATATTAAATTAGTCATTTGAGAAATTGCGTAAGTTCAAGAAATTTACGTTTTAAAAAAAAAAAGAAATAATTGAAATTTTAATTTTCAAAATACCCGGTAGAAACTGATTGTTTTTTTCTTTTAATCAAATCAAAAAGAAATTAATCGAAAGCGAAACGTATGCTATGGTTTTCAAATGACAATTTCATTTAAAAATCAACTTGTTAAGTGAAAAGAGTCATTTTTATTTATTTTTTTTCCCAAATTAACTAGCTAGTTAGGGTTGGTTGGTTATTGTGTACAGGGTGGAGTAAAAAAATCTTCTAAAGGTGGTTCGCTGTATAATAATAATTCACTTCATCAACGAATCAACGTTGTTTTTATAATTACCGGTATTCATTATTTTCATTTTTAAAAACCTATTTATTTTTTATTGTTTTTGTAAATTTTGGAGTTCTAAAAAAAAAAATTTGAATTTATTTTTATTCGGCAAAAAAAAAGAAAATATCAAGTAATAATTCTATAAATTCGGTGAGAAAATAATGTTGGTTCCCATTATCCAACAATAAAAAAAAAAAAAAATGCGATGAAAAACAAAATAATTCTATGTACGCAAAGGCAGGCAGGTTTATTATTTTTAAGGTGTGTTTTGTATATAGTTTTGATCTCATATAATAATTATAACGCTTTTTTTTTAAGAAAAGAAAAAATGGAAGTGCAGGCTATTTCTGTACTCCCAATTATTCAATATTAAGAATTATATTATTATTATTAAAAAAAATACAAAATGGTGGATTATTTATATTTATAGAAGTATAATAAACGATTTTTTTTTGGAGGGGAAGGAGGGAGGGAGGGGGTTAAGATGGGGTGGAAGTGGATTTTTAGCGATGAAAAGTACAAACTTTTTTTTATATAATAATTATTAATAATTGGAATTTGAAGAGCTGAAATTATAATATACTTTACGTATCAGAATTATTATTCAAACAAATATCTCATTAAAAAGAAAAGACCCAACAGTTAAAATTTATATTAAAATTTTGATCTTTGATTATTTTTTTGTAATTCAATTTAAAACTAGAAAAGCTGAATTTTTTCACATCGTTAATTTCTTTTTAATACCGTACCATAGTTATTTTTAATTGCGTGGTCTTATTTTTTTGAAAACTTATATACGTATTTTTTGTTTGAATGAAATGGACTTTAAATTCTTGTGTTTTATTATCAATTTATTCTGTTTTTAGTGAACATTCAAAATTTTTTGTCCATTTAGGTATTAATTTTGCTTTTCCAATTCATTTTTAATGAGGGAAATATTACTATAATAATTGTAATATATATATATTGGTGACATTTTTGTTGGATTCCGAAAAATTTCTGAACAACAACATGTCGAGATTTTTGTGTGTGCTTTGAGGTGGTTTTTATTTTTCTGTCTGTATTATTTAGAATATTATATAGCCTAATAATATGATGGAATTATTAAATATATCTGAATATTTGTATTTTCCCCTCCCAAAAAAAAAAAATCTAAAAAATAATTTCATTTTTTTTGAAATTTATTTATGGAAGAAAAATAGATGGAAAAAAAACGAGAAATTCAAATAGTATCCGATCTCAATTTTTAAATCTTTTCCTTTATAATAATTATTATATAGATTTAATTAATTTTTTTTTGTTTGGCGCGTTTTAATTTATTTATTTTGGAAACCGGTAAAAGAGTGTTAATTATTTTGTTTTTGTGTGGGTAATTAATTCATTTTTTTATTATTATTTTTCTAGTTCATCATGTCAAAATATTCATTCATTTTTTTTTTTTTTTTTACAAAAAAAAGTCATTTCAATCGACATTTGTTTGTTTTTTTATTTTTTTAAAGTTTTGTTTTTCGTTATACAAATCGTCTGATCTCATCCCTCTCAAGGGGAAAACACAACACAAACACTAAACTAATTAAAATCTTTAATTAAAAACATAATTTTCTATGCAAGTTTAAATAAAAAAAAAAAAAAGAAAACCAAAATTTTAAATCAGTTTTTAATTAAAGATCTTGATATTAATTTGTTTTTTGATTTTACTTTTATCGTTTTTTTTTTCTGCATAGTGTTATTTTATTTTGTACGAGCTAAATTAATATTTTTAGTGTTGTCTATATATTATTATTATTTTTTTTTGTAATATTTTTGGGTGATAAAAAAAGAGAGTTATATTAAAAAATTAATTAACGTGAAAAGTTTTGTTCGTTTTGTAATAATAATTTCCAACGTTTCAAATGCTACTCATTTTTTGTTGTTGATATTTGTAACAATGTGTGAAATTTAATCAAAATTTTCGTAATTTGATTTTTTGATATTTCAATTTAATTATTAATATTTTAAAAAATACAATTGATTCGAACACGTAGGCTATATGTATTTCAAATTTCTTTCTAATAGTTTGATTTGTTTTTAAACCATCGATTCAATTAAATTTTTTTTTTAAATTCTTTTTTGTTGTCAAAATGAAAATTTTATTAATTGCAATTGTTATTAATTGTTCAATTTTTTTTGCTTTTGCCAAAGAAAGCAAACCTAATGAACTAGCAGAGAGTGAAAAAATCAGCAAAACTAATGAATTATCAGAGAGAGAAAAAGAAGGCAAAACTAAGGAGTTATTAACCAGAGAAAAGGAAGCTAAAGGTAAATGAGCAAAATATTTTACTTTCAGATGCACTGAACATTAATTAAAACGCAATTTGAAGAGCACAATAATTTAAAAAAAGATACTGAATAATATATTAAAAAATTATATTTTTATAGCCCCCGCCAAAAAGTTGGCCCAACGTATGTTAACCAGTCGGATGCTACCACTAGCGAAACGAATGTCGAAGTATAATTATTACTCCAGTATTACTTAAAATTTAAAAAAAACATATAAATTTTTAAGGTTTAAGTTAAATAATCAATTTTTTTAAAGGTCGCCGGAAACTCCCGAAATAACTCAATTCATTATGGCTTACCGCCCTTACATATCTTTCCAACCCAATCCAGGGATGGTGGGTTACGTGCCCCATCCTCATCTTATGTACTTTCCAACTGCCAACCAACAATCTATGATGTCGATGGGTGAAGGAGCCAACTCCCCTTATAATTTCGGCAATTCCATGCAAGCAGAGGACTCGGCCGAATCAAATCCAGAAGAAGAGGAAATTTGGAAATCTTTTCTACCTTTTGATCGAAATACTGGTCGCCAATTTAAAAAAGAGGAGGACGATGATGAGGATCTCGATGAAATTAACGAAGGTCAATAACTTTTTCCAAGTTCAGTTTGAACGTCAAAAGTTGTAATGCAAAAAAAAAAAAAAATCTATATTGTTTATAGAATAAACTTAAAAATATAAACTGGTCATTTGATAATGCAATCATTAAAAAAAATTAATAATAATAATATTGTTTTTAAAACAATATCGAATTAATAAATTAATCGATGAAATAAAAATCCATCTACATGTACATGTACATGATTTTATAAAAATTATTTCTATAGAATATTGCGATAAAATGGTCTTATTACAGCGGGGCGACTTTAATGTTTGAAGTCATAATAATTTTATTTCGTTTATTTTTTGTTGCAAGTTAGCGTACCGTACTGTTTTTGAAAATAAGAGTCATATTTAATTAAGGGTGGGGAGAAAAGGTAACGAGTTGACACAGGTGATAGAATCTAGTGACGGAATATAAGCAGTAGGCCTAATCATAGCTGTAGGTCAACTAAAAAACGAATTGATTCGAAAATACAGCGCAGTTTTCGAAGTAGCAGTTAGAGTATGAAATTTATGGAAAAGATGTTTTACGAATCACTAATGTTAGTGTATAATTTTCATGGATTTTTCACGTACAGTAAGCGTTCTCGAGGTTCTAAAAATCCCCAAAACAATAGAGTAAGGAAAGCCTCTTCTGTAACTGACTAGCAGCGTGAATAACCGAACAAGTCTGTCCTGTTTCAAGCAAACATTGTAAGTGCACGTGAACAAATAATAATCGCAGGTGGATAGCAAATCCATGCAATAGTGCACAAAATACAATAATGTTTGCAGAAATAAATTTTGCAGCTGTTTATTAATATGCGTATAAATAATTTAATGTAATATAAATGGTACTCATTTTTATTTGGTGCCCACGTCGACAGCAACTACTTTTCGATGTTCAGAAATGAAATGGTTATTGTGGAGCTCATCTTTACTTATTATTTGACATTCCCGTTGATTGTCAGTGGGTGGGATTTGGACAAAAGTAGTTTGGAGCAATTTTCTTTCGACTTGGATTTGCCGGTATACACATTTCGGGAGTCAACGCATCATTATGAATCTTTTTGCAACGCTATCCAAATTATCTATGGCATCATTGTTTTAATGCAAATGTTAGCACCTCCACCCAGATGAACATTCTGAAAATGTTTGGATAAAATAAGTCGGCGTCCAATTCTGCTTTTCACATTTTGTATTTATTTATTTGTAATTTAAAAGGTTGTTAATTATTTAATATTAAACAAAAACATAAACCTACAGTATTTTAATTTTTTTTTTTTAATTTGTTTAAAAAAAAAATAAGTGGTCCTAGGTGGTCCTAAGTGGTGCTAAATTTAATGACGGCTCAATGACAGTTGGCCCCGTAACATAATTTGGCACCACTTAGGACCACCTAGGACCACTTATTTTTTTAAAAAAAAAAATTTTCAAGTTAAAAGTTAAATAGGAGAAATAACGTTGATCCTATATGGATCTCTGGTGGTGCAACGAGCGAGGACGATGCATAGGACGGTGAGAGTTGATGGTTCGAATCCCACCTTGGAAATTAAAATTGAAAATTAAATGTTTGCCGGAAAAAGAGGACCTGCGCAAACGGAAGTGCGCGAACACTTAGTATAATATCAAAAAGAGAAGATTGAG
>JAQGAZ010003789.1:0-10400 GCA_034692225.1 Polydesmus complanatus
TGTTTTTAGTTATACTGTATTTCATAATACTGTAATAACCAATATAGCCTATTTTACAGTAGTGAAGCTTTCTGAACATGAATTTGTCTCTGTTAAATGGTTCATTTTTTTTTATTATTATTTTTGATACAATGTAAAATTTATTTACATTTTGCGGGCGACGGGCGTCCATTCTTCACTATGGCAGACACGATTACATGACGGATACTATCTATCGGAAATATTGTATACGGCTTTCCATATGAAAACACAATTGTTTGTTAAATAATGCTAGCACAAAGATTTTATAAACAAATTTAAACATTTTTCAAGTAAAAGAAATTAGTAAATCATTTCTTGAAAAAACGAAGTACCGGTACATGTAATATGGTATTCCATGTTCATACCCATTAACACAAAGACTTTTATAAATTACCATATAAAACTAATTTAAACATTTTCCAGTACGTATTATTTATATATGTTTGTAAATCTAAAATAATTAGTAAATCGTTTCTTGAAAAAACGAAGTAATGTGGTAAGATTCCATGTTCATACACATAAACACTCCTAATAAGACATCACATATTGTATGCACCATAAAATCAAAAATAATAATAAAAAAAATAAACCATTTAACAGAGACAAATTCTCGTTCAGAAAGCTTCACTACTGTAAAATAGGCTATATTGGTTATTACAGTATTATGAAATACAGTATAACTAAAAACATGTTTTTTTTTTATAAGTACATGTACTTAAAAACATTCAAATTAAGAATAACATGTCAAAGCCCAACAATTGCTATAATATACACAAAAATGTTAGTTAAACGCAGATAAAATTTTTTATGTGGGCATTTAAAATTTCTTGTATTGTAACTTTGGATTAATTACTATTATTTTTCACTATGTTGACAATTATTGAAATTCCCGCGCACTACAATCGAGCAATTAGTTGTGCCAGTGTCAACGTCGTCTGCGGCGGCGTCTGCTCTTATCGGACGAACCACTCGATCAAAATCCAGCCGAATAAGAGTGCAGCTGCGATCGAGAAGAAACGATTAGACTGAGGTTAATAATTATGAACTCAAGAAGGTTTGTATCCACGAGTCAATAATATAATATAGTAATTTAAAATGTTTCGATCCATATGAAAGACAAGTAATGTGACGAACGGTCAGCGAATTCGATATACGTTTATGACCCGAATCCAAAGTCATAATTAATGTCGTTCAATGATCCTTCTCACATGCAGCTATATAATGGATCGCCTTATGTACGCGTGCTGTCAAATAATAATAAAACTTATTTTTTTATATAATTATACAGTGGATCAGCAGCAGGAGCGAAGAGGCGCTCGGCTGCTGCTGCACCTCAACCAGCTGAGGTATCGAGTGAGTCTCGGATTGAGGTAGCGAAGAAGAATCGACCGAAGGCGCCTCGAGATGAAGTTGCGAGGGAGACTGAACGTGAGGAAACGAGTGAGCCTCGACGTAAGATGCAACGGAAGGCTCGAGGTGAGGAACCGAAAATAATTTTGGAAGAAGCCGAGGTCGAGGCTGAACATGATCCAGCGGGGAAGGAGAAGAGTGGCGGAAAGGATCGAAGATTTCGTAAATGGATTCGAAAGAACAAGATGAACGCAGCTGCGGACTTTTTCGCCATGTGCGACCCTCGTCTCAAGATCCGTCCTCCGCCTCGAGTTCCCTTGCGGGTGGCGAAGGAACTGAACCTGTTCGAGACGAAGAGTGCGGAGGGCAGACGGGCGTATAAAAGGTACGAACACCAATTCAAGAAAGCCATGTTGGCGCTCTTGGAGCGGGTCAGCCCTGACTTTCGAAAGGACGTGGATATCTACGGCTGGATGGAGAATCTCACCGCGCAGAATTGGAAGGATTTTAAGACAGGGTGCTCTCTTTTGACTGATCCGAACGATGCACCACGAGCACTTCTACGAGATTTCATGGATGGGGGCCGATATGATCGGGAAGACTATTCCTCCACTGACAGTTCGGACTCTGAACTGTCTGACTCTGAACTGTCCGACTCTGAACTCTCTGACTCTGAACTGTCTGACTCTTCTTCATCGTCTTCGTCATCTTCTTTTTCCTCGTCCGAGAGCGACACCTAACCAGTCTCCTTTCAGGAATATTTTCGAAAAGAAAACCAAAGAAAACTCCTTGAACAACATTCAGAATTATATCGCATTTGCGTCAGTGTGTTGTATCGCATCATTCCATTAATGAATAAAAAGTACAATTACAATCTTTAAAAAAAATTATAGTTTTCAGTATTTTTGTAGTCGCTTTTGGAATATTAATTAATTAATAGAAATAAAGGCAAATTATTATGTTAATTTGAAGTTAGGTAAATCCGCGTTTGCCATTAATTTAACGTTGAGTGAAGCCACAAAATTCTTTATAGAGATGATGATCGCAGAACTGACTTTTTGAAAATCGTTTGCTATTGACGTCATGTATATTGAAATTTCATTCGTAAGCGTGACGGGGCATTGGAATACGTTCAAAAAGTAAGTCTTTCATAAACTTACTTTTTGAAAGTTGCTTGTCCTAGACGTAATGTTTAACAAAAATTCTCTTCCAATAGGCGTGAGATAAAAAGAGATGTTCGAAAAGTAAGTCTTACGTCATCAATACTCGTTCTATCCCCGCGAGTACAATTTAATAGCTGGAAACCCCTCTATAACTGAGACAACACAAAACCTCTGTAGGAAGGTACTGATAATACTGTACTGTATTAAAAAAAAAAAAAGTTACTCGCGTTGAATTTATTGTAGCGGAAAATTAAGATCAAAATTTAAATTAGTCAAAAATATTAAATTTTTTAATTACAATTTTTTTTTTATGAGAAAAAAATATTATAATTTATTTAAAAAAAAAAAAAAATTCTAGACATATTTTTCTGAGTATACCGGAAATAAGCTTTTAATCAATTCTTCATCTGAGTTCACATCAAAAAAGCAATTAAAATATTTTTATTTTTTTTTTTTTTAGAAAAAAAAAAAAAAAAGATGTAACGAAACTAATTAAGGTCAATGACATTTTTTTTTTTAAGATAAAATTTTGTTTTTCAAGTTAAAAAAAATTTTTTTTTTATTTTGAATTAAAAAAAAAAAAAAAAGTGAATAGCGGAAGTGAAATTTCGGTCATAAGTCACGATTTTCCCATCAATTGGTAAAAGTGGGCTAGGAAGGGTGTGTCCTAATGATGTAATGGAAAGGGGAGGTGGGAGGAGGGGTCAAGGTGTCTGCTTACGTCACTCGCCAGTCACGTGAGCTGTGTTTTGCCTCTCAGCGAATATACCTGTTGCCCTCTCTAATTACACTTCATCCTCCCCCCACCCCCCACCCATTCTCCCTCCCTTCACCAAACTCCTCTTTTTACGAGGAAATGTTTAACTCTGATGTGCACGTACACCGAGTGTCGATACAACGAAATATCGATACAGCGAAGTTTTCATAATGATTTTGTAATAATTACATTGTATTTAAAGAATGTTTATTGTAGTTTAGAAAATGTTTTGTGTAATTTACAAAATGTTTCTTGTAGTTTAAAATAATTTGTTTCTTGTAGTTTCAAAAATATTTTTTAAGTTCAAAAAATGTTTTTTAGTTCAAAAAATGTTTTTTAAGTTCAAAAAATGTTTCTTGTATTATAAAAAATGTTTTTTGTAAAATAAAAAATGTTTTTTGTATTATAAAAAATGTTTTTTTAAATTCAAAAAATGTTTTTTAAGTTCAAAAAAATGTTTTTTAAGTTCAAAAAAATGTTTTTTGCAGTTTAAAACATTTTGTTTGTAGTTTAAATTTGTATGTTCGATATAACCAAGTTTTAAAATTGTTTCTTGTAGTTTAACAAATGTTTCTTGTTGTCTAAAAAATGTTTCTTGTTGCTTAAAACTGTTTTTTGTTGCTTAAAAATGTTTCTTGTAGTTTAAAAAATGTTTTTTTGTAGTTTCAAACATTTTGTTTGTAGTTTAAATTTGTATGTTCGATATAACCAAATCAGTGGCTTTTGTTACTTCGTAGTATCGACCTTTAGTCGGTGGAGCGTTCAGTTTATGGGAAACTGGTTGTGTCCTCTGGCGGTGAAACGAGAGAAACGTACCGGAAATGCTTTTCTTAATCATATACTTCTTTTAGAACTTCTTTTTTTTTTAAATTTTTTTTTAGTAGATCACTTTTAATAAGGGGTATTTTCTACATTTTTTTTTTTGTTTATTTATTTATGTAATTTTTTATTGGCTTTTGCGCAATTTAGCGTGTAAATATCAAGTTGAGTGAAATGCCTCCTAAACGTATTTAACCGGGGTTAATGTGTGTTGACTTTTTTAAGTGGTTGAGAAATATTTCTTCCAAAAAAAAAAAAAAAACGAAAAAGAAGATATTTGAGAGAGGAATTTTTAAACTTATGAAATTGCATGTTTTTACCTCAAAATCTTTCTCTGCGCTTTACAATTAGGCTACATGTACTGTACACTTTATTTGGCCCTCTTCTTTGAAAATTTCGGTTTTTGACTTTTATTACCCTTTTTAAAACTTTTTTAAAAACATTGTTTTTTTTAAAAAAAAAAATAATAAAAATAATTGCGCACGGCGAAAAAAAAAAATAATAATAATTTTAAGTGAATTTTTTTTTTAAATTTATTTAAATGAAAAACGGTTTTTTTTTTAAATAAAATAAAAATAAATAAAACTTTTTACAATAAATTTACGAAAATTTTATTTATTTTTTAAACAAATTCCTTTTAAAATTAAAAAAAAAAAAATTCTGTTACACACTGTATTTTATTTCTTAAGTGTAAATGAAAATGAATTAAAGCGAAAATTTAACCTTTTTGAGCCAAAAAAAATAATAATGAATTTTAACTTTGAAAAATGCAAATAAAGTAAACAATTTTCGCTCAAAGATGAAAAAAATCAAAACATATAAAAAAAAAAAAAAATGCAAAAAAATAAATAAAATAAAATCAAAAAAATGTAAAAAAAAAAATTTTTAAAATTTAAAAAAATTAAAAAAAAAAAATATTAAAATTTTTTTTTAAAAAAAATAAATAAATAAAACAATTTAAAATAATAATAAAAAAAATTAAAAACATTAACAAGAAAAAAATTTAATAATAAAATAAAAATTGGCTTTTAAAGCGAAATAATCTTTAAAAAAAAAAATAAAAAGCTAAAGTGTTAAACTTTCTCTGTGAAAACGGTGAATCGAGGTTTCTGGTCATAAACCACTTGTTCTCCTCCCTAAACACCCTGTAATGACGGAAATGCTGGTTACTCGGTTTTTGTGTGTAAGGTGAATGGGGGGAGGCAGAGGGAGGGAGAGAGGAAGGTGGGTGGGGCCAACACTTTTGGTGGTTCGAGGTGGTTGGCCATGTGGTTCAACCGGATCACCTGCCTCATTCATTCTCTCTCCTTTGCACGTGCAGCAGACGAACGGCCAAGTCAGCGCCCCCAGCGGTAACTCACCGAACTCTCTACCAGTGCAGGAAGAGGGAGGGAAAGGGGGGCCTAAATGTAGCCTGCAAGTGGGGCCCTCACATTTTTAATTCTTCAAAAATATAAATTCCTTCCGGGACCAATTTTAATTCCGGTTCCTCTCCTGCGCGCGTCTCTTCAACACACAAAAAAAAAAGTGGGTGAAGCGATATTTGGGGTGGAATTCGATAAAGTGGGTGGCGGAGAAGATGATTACATAATATAATACATTAAAAAAAAAAAAGAGTTAAACCAGTCTCTTCTTTTTCTTTTCTTTTTCTTAGGTTAAAAAGTTATTTCTCTCACGTAACGCAACGAGAGTTCACCACACGCGCTCTCTCTCTCTGCCGCGTACCTGCGACGAACGCCCGCGGCAACCAAACGCACACACCGCGTACTCCGCTTAACTATACGACCGACGCATTCTCCGCCGCTGCCGCCGCCGCATCTGCAACCAACGCCCGCGGGTTAACGAAAAATTATTAAATTATTATTATTCTTCGTGACGTGTGTTTCGCGGGAAGCGTTCGGTACGCGCGCGGCACACCTTTCGCCGGTCCAACGCGCCAAGGATTAACGAGCACACATGTATACCCACCCCCAGACTTAAGGTAAAACATCGAAATTACTATTATTACAATAATAATATTGATTCCATTGTTTAAGTAAATAAAAAAATTTTTTTTTTTTAAAAGTTAAATTTTTTTAATTATAAAAACTTTGCAAGAAGCGGATGAGTCCAATTTTTAAATTAAAATTTTTGAGTTTATTAAATTTATTTTTCTGTTATATTTTGAATTTATAATTAGTAAACCAATTATTAGATTTTTTTATCTCTCTCATTTGTGGGGGGCAAGAAACGAAAAAGCTCCAAATTTTAAGTATTGACCTTTGCTTTATGTAAACTACATTTTTGCATGCAAATTTACACCTTGTTCACGTGCTAAAACTCAAGTTGAAAATTACTATTATCTTATTTATTTATTTATTTAATTTTTTTTTTAAAAAAAAAAGTTGTATTTAATTCATTCATTGCGTGTTTATTACTGCGAGTTAATTAGTTGTGAAATATTATACTATTATTATTTAATGGTGTATACTTGAAATGTTTGTTTTTACTCATTAAAAATAAATAGAGCAATAAATTATGATAAAAACAATTTAGTGCTAATACTGTACATTAATAAGTATCACTTTTTAAGAAATGATAAATTGGAAAAATTAAAAAAAAATTGGAAGAAATTTTAATTGCTGTTTTGTTATTAAAAAAAAATATATTTTTCAATTTAACTTTTTTTATTAAAAAAAAAAACAATTATTTAAATTTTAAACTGCATTTAAAAATATAATTATAATGCAGAGACTGATATTAACATTGCTCAAAAACTTAATCACATATTACAGGGAGAAAAAAATTGAATGAAAATGTGTAGAAAATAAATATTAAAAATTAATAACAATAAAACTGAAAAACAACAATTGAAAAAAAGTTTAAGTATAAAAATTAAAATTTATTGAAAAATTTTCATCGAAAAAAACCCAATAATTCATATGGACAAAATAAAAATAAAAATCAATAAAAAAAAAATTTTTAATCATAAAAAAAAAAATTTTTAATCATAAAAAAAAAATTAATATTAAAAAAAAAATAATAATAAATCCCAATAAAAAAACCGATAATTAAAAATTAGATGTAAACAAATCTTGATCAAAATTCCATTATTAAATTTAAACAAATAAAAAAAAACAAGAAAAAAAAAAACCACAAATCAAAATTTTTTTAAAAAAAAAAACTTAACTAATTAATTTTAAATTAATAAATTTTTTTCCTAAACCTCAAATAAAACCTCAACTTAAAAAAAAAATTCCAACTTAAAAAAAAAAATAAATAAATAAAAAATAATTTTTTTTTCTTTTGTCTTAAAAATTCCTGATAAATTTTTGCTGGTGGCTCCCTGTAGCGTTAATCACCTCAACTAATTATGTTTAACGAACGTAACACGTGTCATTAATACGTAATTATTACTCAGCAAAAAAAAAAAAAACTTTAAAATTTTTTTATCTTAACTTTGAAGAAGCCAAAAAAAAGGCGTTTAACCTTTTCAATCTCTGTCTAAGGAGGAGAGGGGGGGGGGGGTTGGTGGGGGGAGGGGCGGGGGGGAAAGAAGAAGAAGAGAGGTGACGTTGCGGTTGCCATGTCAACCGAATCCTTCCGTTTCCCGCCAAAAAAACTAAAAATAAAAAAAAAACTTCATTGTTCTGGCGCGAAATAAATACAGAAAAAAAAAGCAATTGTCTCATTGTTTAAGGAAGAGAAACATTGTTGCACATGTAAATTTGTAGCATCATTGTTGACGCCGAGCGAGTGGGCGTGGTCGGGAGCGAGGGTGTGGCCTGAGGTTAAGGGTGTTGTCTGCGAGGAGGTTGTGCTCTGTGGCTTTAACCCCGAAATCGAATTCTACATTACAATTACAGTATTAGAAATTTTAACAAAAAAATAAAAGGCTGAAAGTGCCATTATTTAAAAATTGCATTATTTTTCTTTAAAAAAGTTGTATGTACCCAGACCTATTGTAATCAAAAACAATACAAGTGCTATTTCATTAAATTCGGTGCATAAATCGCCCGCAAAGTGGCAGTTACTATTACTGTTCAGGTGTCACTTTTAAAAGTGTCTAAATGATAATTAATTTTAAAAATATTTTGCATTTTTTTTAATTATTTCTTTAAAATAATATTCAGTTTTCAAGAATAATTTGTTCCGGTACTATTCTAAAGATGATAAACGTGAAAAAATAATACCATAACTCACTGTCATTAATTAAATTTTTAATAAAATTTAAAAGCAATTTTTCAATCAAATTTATTTTTTTGGCACTTTCATCCTTTTATCTACTTCTTCAATTGGGTTTATTGGTTGATGATGATGCTGACGTCACGTGGCCAATTCACCTCCGCCCAGACACCTCTTTTTTTTTTCTTCAAGAGGGAAAGAGGGGGGGTTCAGTAAGGGGTTGAAGGGGGGGGGGGGTGGCAAAGCCTGTTTTAGAAGTATATATAAAAAACGAAAGGGGGTCAAAATAGCGAGTTGTATGTGGGCCATCCACATTTTTACCTATAAGGATTATCATTATTATTATTATTATTTTTTAATTTCGAAGGTGAAATGTCCGTTACGACCAAATTTTAATTTATTTATAGAACGAAAAATATCTCTTGTTTTTTTTTTTTTTTTTTTTTTTGGTTATTAAAAGATAAGCATCTTATTAGATATAAAGACGGAGTGTGTTTCCGGGATGATTACATTTCTGTTACGATCAAAAAAATTTTTTACAATCTGTGATACACGGTGTCCGTAAAAAAAAAAACCAACTGAATTAGTATTAATTAGCTTTTAATTAATGTATAAATATTTGAATATGACACTTGAAAATTTTTTTTTTTAACTTAAATCACTGTTTTAACACTGAATTGTTGAGTATGTGTATAGTGATTGGGTATAATGCTCGTTTTGCTGCGTGTGTTGTGACCGGAAGTGGACATTTTAGACACAGAATAGAACAATTAAATATTAAAAAAGTGATTAAAGTAAAGTTTTTTTAAATGTGTCGTTCAAATATTTACATTACATTAAAAAGTTGGAATTTTAATTCAGTTAGGTACGGTATTTTTTCGAACACCGTGTAGTGTAGTAAAGCTTTTAAGCGTCGCAGTTTTCGATACACGTTGAACGGAAAAAAGACGCACCACTACGAGCGTACGTTAATAAGGGAATAATTGCGTCAATGGAAATTTCGGATAACAGTTCAATGATAAATTTTATTTTTGAGTTTTATTTATTTATTTTTTTATTAATTTCTGGTATTGTTTTTTTTTATTTTTATTGTTTTTTTAAAGCGAAATTTTATTGTAATTCGTTAATTTTGTTGTATTATTTTTATTATTATTTTTTTCAAGTTGAAAGTTGCAGATGAAGATCGCAGTACACGTCATCGTCCTCACCATCTGCGCTTCCGGTAATTACACAATCTTCTTCTTCTTCTTTTTTAAATGTAGTGAAACGGAACACCGGTGCAGGTGTACCGGAAATAGTTAATCGCGCAGGTGCACATACACAAACACACGCTCACCGCAATTTCAATTACAAATTCTTTTCCCATAAAAAAAAAATTTTTTCCTTTCTTAAAATTAAAAAAAAAATTTATACATTTTTTTTTAATTGGTAAAAAAAAAAAAAAAAATTTTTTTAATTAAATTATAATTCAGTTTTAATTTTTATGTTTTTCTAATTTAATAATTATTTATGAAACGAGTTTTTTCAATAAGAAAAAAAATTGTTGAGGTGAAAGTAAACTCAAAAGAAAATTCAAAGTCAGGTGCATTATGCTAATTTATTGTCCGCTTCTTTGCAAGTAAATTGCCTCTCTTTATGCAAGTAAACTGCTCGCGTTTTTACTTTCATGCAATTTTCTTTTGCTCATTTCGTGCAAGTAGATTACTACTCTTTTTATGCAAACAAATTTCATAGCGAGTAAATTGCTCGTGTTAATTCCGTGCGTGTCGATAGTTCTTTTCGTTGCACAAATTAATTATTTTATGCCAATTAAATTTTTACTATTTATGCTAATAAACTTCATTTTTATGCAAGTAAATTTCTAATTTTCTAGGCAAGTACGAGTAAGCAAGTAAAATACTTTTATGCTATTCAATGCAATTTTCATGCAAGTAAAAATTCTCACTTTTTATGCAAGTAAATTCTACTTTTTATGCACATAAATTTCGCACCTTTTATGCAGGTAAATACAAAATTATTTTTATGCTATTAAATGCATTTTTCTGTAAATAAATTCTCACTTTTTATGCAAGTAAATTCTCACTTTTCCGCAAGTAAATTCTCACTTTTTCCGCAAGTAAATTCTC
>JAQGAZ010003790.1:0-10389 GCA_034692225.1 Polydesmus complanatus
AGCATTTTTTTCTTTTCGAGTACAGTACAGTATGACTTTTCATGTTATGAAACGTAGAAAATTTGTAGCTTCTCAAATGTTGGGTCGCGAGTATTTATTTTTGAGTACATGTACAAATGTTTGACTTTTTATGTTATGAAACGTAGATTTGTAGCTTCTCAAATGTTGGGTCGCGAGCATTTTTTTCTTTTCGAGTACAGTACAGTATGACTTTTCATGTTATGAAACGTAGAAAATTTGTAGCTTCTCAAAAGTTGGGTCGCGAGCATTTTTTTTCTTTTCGAGTACAGTACAGTATGGCTTTTTATGACCAATGTAGAAGATTTGTAGCATCTCAAATGTTGGGTCGCGAGCATTTTTTTTCTTTTTGAGTACATGTACATAAGAGGTGAATGAGTGAAATTTTCACTCTAAAAATGCGGTTTGTATGCAGCATGATTCTCGCACCAAATGAGAAGGGGTTAAAAATGTTGTTTAAGGAAGATAATAAGCACCTTTAATAATTATTATTATAAAAGTGATTTTAAAATGCGTTAATGTTATTGAAATTGTTTAGATTTTTTTTGAGTACTCATAGAGTACATATTCAACGTAGGTTCTCGATTGTAGAAGTTATTTTTAATAATGAAAAACATAATGCCCAGGTATATTATTAGCAAATTTAATAATAATGATTATACATCTTATAAATATAGTATATACCGGTATTTTCAATTTGTATACAATAACATTATTATTACGAGAAGATAAAACTTGAACGCGGTCAAAAACTTTAGTTTAAATTATAATTACATTTTTTTTTACAAACAAAAAAAACTGCAAGTAATAGCGATTTTTCTTTTTTCATTTGAATTTTAAAGTTAAAAAAAAAAGTATTTTTATTTTTTTTTGTAGGAGATTCAACCTGACGAAAAGAATAATAAAAAACAATGTCCCTGAAATGTCTAATTTGCTCTTCACTTTTTTTTCTCTCCCTCCCAGTGATGCCAGATTCTTACGTAATAATTATTATTATGTAGTAAATACACGATAATTATTATACTTAAAACTTTAAAAAAATTTGAATTGATGGAATGTAGGATTTATTAAATCTAGATTTAGCGGGATTTACAAATGTTGAAATTTTTTTGAATGAGATTTAAATGAAAATTATTTTGTTTTGGAACAAAATCCAAACTTTATTTTATTGTTTTTACTTTTTTTATGAGAGAGATTTTGGCACAATTTTGAGTTCATGAAAAAACAAGATTTAAAGACCGTATTTACTTACAAAAATATTACTGAAATTTTGGCACGTTATATTAAATACAGTAGTAAAATTTAGTTTTTAACGCTTCTCAAAATCCGCCCACGTAATTGCATTACATAATTTTCCAATTCAACTATTATTATTTGTTTATAATTTTAAGTTACGGTATTTATTTATTATTTGATTGTTTTTTTTTTTTGTTATGCTTTTTATCTGACGCCGTATTCTTCTGCCAAACGCCAGGCGTTGAGTGACAATGATGATTCGGGGGTAAAATCAAAATTGTAAACAAACGTTATAACTAAATTGTTTCAACGATTTATTTAAGCAGAAGCGACGACGACTTATTTTCTTCTAAGAGTTTGCGCACTCAGAACAAAGTCTTTATCGAACATGACGAAAGTCGTCGTCGAGAGAAATATGGAAAAAAAGGATAAAAAAAATAAAAAGAGAAAAGGGTTAAAAGTAATTGAGTTTGACATTTTTGCGCAACATTTTCAAACTTTTCAAAATACAAATCGAATTGAGAAAAAGACGGCGGCGGCGGCGGCAGTGGTGAACAAAAAAATATATACGAGTAACTTATATAAATTTTCAAATGTTTATTCTGTCCGGTAATTTCGTTTCTCAAACTTTTTTACCTCGCGACCCAAAATTTGAATAAAAATAATAGTGTACCCGGTATTAGAAGGGGGGAAAACTCAAAAACCTTTTGTATAACGTGTTTCAAATGTACCGGTAATACCGCAATAACCGTTTGTAAACGAAACAATGATAAATTTCCTTTTTTAAAAAAATAATTAAATAAAAATGAAGAAAAGGGAGGAAGGGGGGGGGGTAGGGGGGGAATGATCACAATTTAAGTTCGAAAAAATGAAAAAAAGTAAAAGTGGAAGTGGAACAAATTTGAATGTTTTTGAATAAAAATTATTCAGAGAACTAAAATAAATAAAATAGGATGAAAGTACCAAAAAAAACAAATTTCAAGAAAAACGGGTTTTTGATTAATTACAGCCAGTTTTATAATACTTTATTCATACTTATCACACTTAAAATAGTCTCAAAACAAATTATTTTGATAAACTGAATGTTTTTTTAAATTAATTAAAAAAAAAAAAAAATACAAATTTGAAATTATGAATAACCTTTGGGGCACCTGTAAAGGCACACCTGGACAATCACTGTACCCGCCATGTTGCGAGCAATTTCCATTCACCAAAATAGAGCAAATGGCACCTCCCAATTATTTTATCAACTATAAACCTGTCTACATACAACATAAAAAAATTCTAATTTTTGAAAATTGGGTACTTTCATCTCTTTATTACGTGTATCGTGTTTATTACAATAATTGTCGTGTTTATTAAAAAAAAAAAAAAAAGTAAGCTTTATACGGTTAAGACGAAACGGTTGTGACATCATGGCGGGGGGTTATTATCGTTAGAATTATTATTTGAAGATGACTGGACTTTATAAGAAAATATTAAGAGGTCATCGTAGCTTATATTTTTTATATCAGCCAATCATCTCCCAATCAAAATCTATACGAGACGCTCCTCACTCATTATTCTATTATTATTATTATTATTAAATTATTAGCATGGAGCTATTATTAATGAAAGATGAAGAAGACGAAGTTGATAAACCGCGCTGACGTCACGTCGGGATAGTCACCGAGTTACACACTCACACAACGCTTAATAATGGTGTGTTGTTATTAGGTAGTGTAGATGGAGAGAAAAGAGAGTTGTTTGACTGGACGCGCTGCCATCATCACGCGCCTTTTCACCACCGGTTACGACCGGCTCGTAATATCACGTGGTTATTATTGCGTAACACGCGTCGGTCGATGGGTTACTCTTATAAATTCGCTCTTACAGTATTATTATTATTATTATTATTTTTTTTTTTTTGGTGGTTGTTTGGTTTTTATTAATATAAATTTTTAAATCGCGTGTTTAAGCGAAACAAAACGGCGTTGTTGTCGAATGACCTTAACAATCAAATTTATTTCGCAATTCAAAATTATACATGCGCGGAATGTTTATTATTTTTTTTTAAAAAAAAATTAATTATTATTTTTCGATAGGTTTCTTAGAAATATATTTTTTTTAAAAAAATATTTTGTTTTTAAAAAATGTGTATAATAGATTTTATTTATTTTGAGTGTTGCGAAATGATTATTTAATTATTATTATTGTTGCATCAGTGAATTATTTTTGTTATTTATTTTTAATTAATTGACGAGAGGAAAATACTGACACACACAAGTCCTGATACACCGTGTAATTATTTCATTTTCTACGTTTTATTCTGTCAATTTTAATTTTAATAATTTAATTTTTTTTTTCCTTCATTGTTTTTAATATTTTATGAATTTCAAAATCTAGATTTATTAATTTAATCTCGATTTAAGAATTTTTTTTAAAAAGAAAAGTACATGGCGTCCGAAAAAATGCAACCCAACGACACATGGAAAAACTTTATCTTACAATATTTTCGATGTCAAAAAAGTGTTTAAAGTAAAGTTTTTCCATGTGTCATTAAAATATATAAATTCAGTTGGATACATTTTTTTTTACGGACACCGTGTATAATAATCTTCTGGGGCCCTGTTTCATAAACGTTGACCATTCGACAATATTGTAAAATTGTCAGAAAAATTCTGTTTCATAAAAACTTTTGACATGTAAAAACAATGCGTTGGATTTTTCAATTGTCAACTGACATTTGTCAATTTGTGACAATTGTCATAATTGTCGCGTCTGTAAGTTTTATGAAACGGGGCACTAGTGGCAACGACGAAATGTAAACAATAATAATTATTGTTTCCTTAAACTGAAATTTCGTTCCATTGATGTTTCCATTATTTTTTGTTATTGATTTTTACTATAAATAATTACAAACAGTATTCGCGTTAAATTTGAATCGACAATACGCCTATAGTTATTTAAGGGTTTGCCATCTCCATTAATAATTCGGATGAAACGGAAGTTATTTAGGGAGTGGAAATGTGGTTTGGTATTATTAGGGGGTTGGGGTGGGGGATGGAGATGCAAAATCGCATCCGCACTTCTTTTTTTCTGTTTGTTGTTTTGGTTTTGTGTTTGGTTATTGACAATTGAAAACATTGGTTTGGCGGCGAATATCTCACGCCAGAAAAAAAAGAAAAGCAATGATGGAATCGGTATCTTCAAAATCCACGTGTACATACGAGCGCGTGAGAGAGAGAGAATTTTATCCATATTAAATGGAAGTGATGCATCTCGCGTCGTCTGCTGCTGCTGGCTGATTCATCTCGAAATCGTTAATGCATTTTCAAGAGGAGAAAAAAAGTCAACTCGATATTTGATTGCCACAAGATTTTCTAAATCTAGATTAATAAGCGATTTATTCGTGATTTAAAAGTTTTTTTTTTTGGGGGGTCGCCTAGCAATCATTTTAAGCGAGATTAAATTTCATCAGATAAGATTTAGAAAAGCTTCTTCTAGAACAGAGGTTGTCATGGTTTCGAGATTCTTGGAAGAACATATTATATAATTTTGTTAACCAAAAAAAAAAAAAAAAAAACAATTTTCCGATTTATGTAAATATAATATTTTTATTTTTAGAAAATTTTTTGTTTTTGATTATTATCGTTTTTGATCGGAGTAAGATTTCGGGGTTTGTTTATCTCGAGGAATTGAGCCTAAAAACTCCACGTTATTTAATATTTCAGTAGAAATTTTTTTTTTTTTTTTAGGCTTTGAAATTGGAAAATAAAAAAAAATATTGTTGACATAAAAAAATAATATATAAAGTAACGAATTTTGATTAGGTTAGTGAAACTTGGTCTCGTCTTTACTTCTTGTCAATAATAGGATAAACTGTATAAAAGTTTGGGGTCGGGGGTAGTTGTGTAGGCCAATGTCAATCGTTGATGCGATCAGTTCCAAAATAATCGACTTAACGAGAGTATAATATTATAAAACATGGTCGGAGAAGAAAATCTCATTAACTTTTACTAAAAACTCAAACCTTTTCCTCCCTTAATATCAGTAATATTTTTACATCAAAAATAAAGCAGCTCTGAGCCAGCCCCCTTGCGCTGTTTAGGTTCTTTTAACGATGTTATTTATTTATTTTTTTATTAAAAAAAAAAAAAAAAGAAAAGTATACAAAAAGAATGATAGATTTTACATGGAAAACGCCTACGATTTTTTTCTTTCAAAATGGGATGAAAGTACCAAAAAGCGAAATTTTAAGAAAAACAGTATTTTAATTTCCCGAAAATATTTTTTATCAATAATTTTTTTCATATTTATCATATCCTTAAAAATAGTAACCAAAAACTAATTAATTTTAAATAAAATATTTAAAAATTTTAAATTATAAATATCTGTTGGGACACCCTGTAAATGGTCCATTCGTTTTGGCAGCTTTTTTTTTTTTTGCCATGGGTACATACACCCTTTTCACAAATCCTAATAATTTTTGATCATAATATTGGTACTTTCATCTTTTTTTAAATTTCTATTTCTGATTTTTGAACGCACCTATTAGCACCTTGTTTTTGAGTTTTGCAATAGCGATAATTAACAAATTATGATAGTGATACGCGATAATGACGTCATCGGTTGCAATATTAATAATTCTTCTTCTCGACTTTTAAAAAAAGGAGATTAAAGAATTCGCTCCGCACGCAAAAATTTTAATTTTTAATTGTTCAGAAAATAATAAAAAGCTTTTTTTTTTTTTTTTTTTTTAATAAGGAGCAGAGCATAATAATAATAATAATTGACGTTGTGAGGCTGGTTGAAAAGAATGCAGGTTGAAGTTTTGAGCGGAGAAAACGCCGATTGACGAATCGCCAACTTTTTTTTTTGAATGTAAAGAACTTTAGAAATTTAATACGGCGCAGTCTTTTTTGCTCGGCAACAAAAACCACACCGAATCGATCGATGGATGGATGGATCGATTGATCCGAGAAACCCAATTTTTCTCCCTCCTCCCTTCCTACCTTTTTTTTTTTTTTCTTATCTTCACCTAAAGATATTCTACGGCGGGAGAAGTAGTAGTAATAATCCGCTTAATTATGCTCGAGGATATTAAGAGAGAAGAAGCAGCGAGAGATGTGAAGATTTACACACTAATGAATATTATTATTAAGTGTTCGCTTCTCCATTTCACCTTCTACAATTTCAACACTTAACGCTTTAATAATTATTATAATCGTCGACGCCAAAAAAAAAAAAAAAAAATTTTGACTCGAGACTTATTTAAAATTCTTCGGGTCTAAACTCGAACGCAATTTGAGCTTTGAGACGAGGATCGAATATCAATAACTAACATCGAATATTGATTTATTTTTTCTCTCATTTGGTTGACGTTAGCAATTTTCTTAACTAGAATTTCCGCTTTCATCTCGATTCGCCAATAATGAATATTTTTAGTAACCCACTGCGAATGCAATTTTCGTCGTAGTTGTTTTGCAGGACGTGTACCGGTAGTACAGTAGTTAGTAGCAGGAATGAGGAAAAGCAATTAAGAAACGTTGATTATTAAGTTAAGTTTTCGAATAGTTTTTTGGTAATCCACGTTGACAACGTTTTCTCCCCCCGTTGAGTTTATTAGTTATGATTAATGTAATTACTAATTATCTTTTAAAGAATATGGTTTTGAGATTGACGTATTTCTGCTAAAACTTTGAAACTCATTATTATTTTTTTTGGAATTCCGATATGGTATTTGAAAAATATTTAATTAGTTTATAATGTTATATTATATTGTACGCGATGTACGGAAAAAAAGCGAACCCCAACTGAATTGGGTATTAAATTTGTTTATTAATTTAAAATATTTGCGTTTCTACTCGTAAATGCTGGTGTCGCTGCGTGTGTGTTGAGGTCGAATGAGGATAATTTTGAACGCGGAATAGAACAATTACACGTTAAAAAAAAGTTTTTCCATAAATAATTATTACGTCATTAAAATATTTAGATTATTAAAAGGATTTAACACTGAGTCAGTTGGATAACTTTTTTTTTTGCGAACACCATGTATAGAATCCTCTATTATTGCCATCAAAATTGATAAGGAAAAACCTATATTGCAAAACTTTTTAGCATTAAATAATATAAATTTAATAAATAATAATAATAATATCAAAGAAAATTTGTTGTCGAATTAAAGCGCTAATTTTTTAATTGTCATTTTAAAGTTTTTTTCGATGTTAAAAGACCGTAATTATTTTTTTAAAAAAATTAAAAAAAATAAGATATACAGTTTGTTCTAATTTTTCAAACTACAGAATTTAACGGGCTGTAAAATTTTTTTTTAAAAGTGTTTTGCCATGTGATCTAAAGCGATCGCGAGTAGATTTATAGTGGTATGTAAAGTTGGCGCCTAATTATTGTTAGTATAAATTCAAATTGATTTATAGCACGAATGTAAAATTTGCGCCTAATATTATTTCGTTTCTCATCGAGTGTTTTGCCATTTATTCCTTCCCTCCCCCCCCCCCCCCCTTCCCTATCGTGAGTCCGCTATAGAAAGTTATTGATGTGCGTGGTTAGAGTAATTGGATCGGCGTGTAGGCTATTTACGCCAAACTCTTAATAATTGTGATTGATAGCAATGAGGTGTGGTTAGCACTACTCGACTAAATAACCTCAAAAACTGAATAATGACCAACGCGGTAACGTACGATTTCTTCCATGCCTAATTGCATTTATAATTATTATTATTAATAATAATAAAAAAAAAATTATTTTTTTATGATTTTATTTATAAACTTTTAATTTTTTTCTGCGATGAATTATCAAAAAGTAATAAGCCATTAATTCGTAGTCGATGTGGGCGTCATTAACTAGTTTCTAATTGTGAAACCTATTTCAAAAGCTCAATGAGAAGCTTAATATTTCTTAATCTAGATTAAGAGACTTTTTTTTTTTAAGATTAAAAGTTTCAGCACCAAGATTAAGCAAAACCTCTTTCTACTGTTTTTTTTATTTTTTTACACATGTGGTTTTAAAACAAAAGATTAGATACGGTAGAGTTTGGGGTATGAAGTTGGGTTTCGTCAGTGGGGTGGGGAAAGCCCCAAAATATGAGCATGGTGGGGCGTGGTTACGCTTTTAACTATTCATAGGAATATAATATTTTTTTCCCAGTCGGAGCACGACTTCATCATCTGCATGTGTTTATGAGCGTCCCCACCCTCTCCAAAACTGACTTTTCTCTGTCGATGGCTGTCAATAAAAAAAAAAAGTGATTTTGGGACTTTCAGCCAATCACGTCACGTCTAACGTTTATTTTTTTTTTTTTTCTCTTCTCTCTTTTAAAAATAAAAGATTGTTTAAATATTTGCTCGTCTGTGTTAAGGAATCATATAGCTCTCATGTCAACGTTTTATGTCACAAACTGACAACACTCGTCGTTTTTTTTTTATGTCACTATTTTACATGTGAGGCTTCCATCCAGCCTTATCTCTTCCTCCTCCGCTTTAATATTAGTCGCCAGAATTTTTTTTTTTTTTTTTTATGGGTAGAAAGAATAGAAATATGTTATAGAAATTAAGATGTAGGACGAGCGATTAGGTTGAAGGGAAAAACCCGAGAATTTTTCTTTCTCTAAGGCATTTTCCAAATGTTGTGTTTAAAACTTAATGTTTTTTTTTTACGAGCTGACCATATTTATAGCTGACCAATAATAATTATTATATAGAGATAATTTGAAAGGAATTTCGTTTACAAATTGAAACTTCCACGTTTTAATTTTACACGGTGTCCGCAAAAAAAAAAAAAAAAAGAACCCGGACCGCAATCCTCGTTTTTTGCGATTTAAAATGCAAATGTAATTTGATTTAATCTTCCGGTTTAAAATTTTATCTAGTTTTATTCAATCTTTTTGGGTTACCGTATGTAAAATGGCTGACAGTGTTACCTAATTCCGCATAATTTTTTTTTTTTGGGTGGTATCTCAAAAGTTTGATTCTGATTTCTGAGCCTACAGCATGAATGAGAAACGCGGATTTCGCCGGTGAAAAATCTTTTAAAATTTCAATCACATTGAAGGTCGAAAAAATGTTTTTAAGGAATTGGATTTGTGACGTGAAATCGTGAGCGACGTGTAAACGCAGATAAAAGATGAAAGGTCACCCTGTCCAAAAGGTCAGCTGTCTGAAAGTGGTTAAAAGGTCAGTTGTCCGACTGCCAGGAGCACCTTGAAAATAACCGTCGGCCACCTAAATTCAATATGTGTACCTCGTAGTTTGAAGTGCATTCGTTTCAATATTATATTATTAGAGAGTCCGCCATGTTGAGTGCGTGTGTTTAGACACGGAAAGTGGAAGCGGAAGAAGCAGCAGCAGCCGCAGCTTCGGAATTAAAAACCATCGGAGTGAATAATTTAGCGAGTAAAAGCCAGTGGAGAAAGTTGGCGAATTTAATCCATTATTCAAGTCCATATCTACAGTAGAAGGCTGAACTTCTCCTCCCACTCTTTCTAAATCCTTAATACTGTATACTTTTACCAAATTTATTCCAAAGATATACAAATTTAATCTAAAGGTTTTCGTTAATACAACGACTTAAAAGTTTTTAGATAACTCAAAAAAGCGAATTTTGAAACATTTGCATACAGTAGTTTTATGTTAAAAAAAGAGTACATTGTACAGTATGTGTAGGCGAAATCTGGAATGAGATATTAATTAATCGTTAATGATTAATAATGATGAACGAGATCTTCCGCATTTCTGAAAAGAGTTATTTCCTGAACGAAGGTTTTAGTCAATTATTATGAACGAGATTTCTATTCAATTGTGAATGAGGTCTCACTCGCTTCTGAACAGTCATCTTATTCTTATTGAGATACTATGAACGACATTTTAATTACCGGTATTTGAGACTTTTATCAGTTATGAAATTATGTAACCTTATTAAACGAGATTTTAGGTAAATATGAACGAGATTTTTAGGTAAATATGAACGAGATTTTTAGGTAAATATGAACGATATTTTTAGGTAAATATGAACGATATTTTTAGGTAAATATGAACGAGATTTTAGGTAAATATGAACGAGATTTTATGTAAATATGAACGAGATTTTTAGGTAAATATGAACGAGATTTTATTTAAGTTTGAACGAGATTTTAGGTAA
>JAQGAZ010003791.1:0-10387 GCA_034692225.1 Polydesmus complanatus
TGAATCCTTTTCACTTTGAATCCTTTTCACTTTGAATCCTTTTCACTTTGAATCCTTTTCATTTTGAATCCTTTTCATTTTGAATCCTTTTCACTTTGAATCCTTCTCCTTTAACTTGCTTCAATTTGAATCTTTTTTCTCTGACTCGTTTCAGTTTGAATCCTTTTATTTTGCTTTTTTTTTTTCTCACTTTGAATCCTTTCATCTATGAATCGCTTCATTTCGAGCTTTTGTGTGTGAGAGAGAGAGAGAGAGAAAAAACTTAAACCCCACATTACTCTTCATGATTTTCAATTTATGTTAATTCAATGACACATTTTAAAGTGTGTGTGTAGGGAGAAAAAAACCACTCCCCACCCCCTCTACTTTCTTCACAAAAATTTTTTGTGTGTAAATTTAATCAAAATTTCCATAATAATAAAAAAAAAATTTGTTTGCCTCCTCCCACTTAAAAAAAAAAACAACAAAATTTCCATAAATTGTACATCCAGTAACTCATTTTAAAAAAATCAAACAATTCTTTTAAAAATGACTAGGTATAGATTTTTATGAACTATTGAAATTCTTCCAATTGCGGTGTGAAAACAAATCAAAACAGCAAAAGTAAAGATGCTTTCTCCCTTCCCACCCCCAAAAACTACCTCCACACACTAAAAAAAAAAAATTGAATTATAATGGAAAGAGGAATTGGGTAGGGGGAGAGAACTCCACCTCCTCTAATCCATGGAAAATCTAAACGTAAGCGAATTAGCATTATCGGCTTTTTATTCTTCAGATAACGTAAACAAACAAAACACAAACGTTATAAGCGGGAGGAAGCTGGAGAGACAGAGAGAGAGAGAACCAGAGTGATGGAGAGAGAGAAGCTGCGTGTTCCTGTGCCAAAATTCGATGCATGTAGACTTTTGAATTGCAGTCATAAAGCAGCATTTTTATTTCCCCCCCCCCTCCCTCCCTCCACCCACTCAACCACCCTCACCCCACCCCAATATAACAACCACCCCTTCACAACAACACACATTCACCGACGCCTGTTCTAAGCTTATTTAATGCTGGTAGCCGAGCGCAATTTAGAGTTGCAGATACGGTAACGCATAAAGTATCGAGCGGATATGTCGAACAAACACGTACGCGCAGGCGCACATCCCAAACGACAACAACAACAACAACAAAAATTGACAGAAAAACACAAACTACAATAATTTTTTTCTTTCTTTTCTTTTCTTTTTCTTCTCTCATTTCGCATCATTCTGCCTTCCAACATTTTTTCTTCCCTTCTTCTTTCTACAAGTTACTGGTGTTTCTCTCTCTCAGCATCCTTCTGTCACTATCTTTCACGGAAATATCTTCTCTTTCTTAACAGCATTCTGCAGCTTACTCTTCACTCCTTTCAATAGTCTCTTGTTCACTCAAAGCTTCCTTCAACCGCTTACTCTAGTCTTAGAAATGCTATCTCATTCTCTCAGCATCCTTCTGCATCTCCTTGTGGTCTCTCTTAACATCATTCCATTACTACCTTTTCTTAAAAATACTTTCTCACCCATCCAGCTTCGATTCTCTTTTAGCATCCTTCTGCATCTCCTTGTACTATCTCAGCATCCTTCTGCATCTCCTTGTACTCTCTCAGCATCTATCTGCATCTCTTTTAATCTCTTTCAGCATCATTCCATTACAACCTTTCCTTAAAAATACTCTCTCACCCATCTAGCTTCGATTCTCTTCTATCACCTTTCTTTTAGCATCCCTCTGCATCCGTCGATACTTTTCTTTCATTCTTTTCAACCTTAGTTTCTCTCTATTTTAACATCCTTTCTGTTTCACATCTTCACAGTACATGTACTTTCTATCTCTCTCGCAGCATCCTTCTGGAAACTTCTCTTCGCTCCTTTCAATTGTATTCTCTCTGTTTCTTGCTCAATCAGCTTCCTTCAACCACTCACTTTGTCTCAGAAATTGCTATCTCATTCTCTCAGCATCCTTCTGCATCTCCTTGTACTCTTCTCAGCATCATTCCATTATTATCTTTCCTTAAAAATACTCTCTCAGCTTCTTTTTTAGCTTTCTTTTAGCATCCTTCTGCATCCGTCGATAATCTTCGTTCGTTCTTTCCAACCTTAGCCTCTCTCTATCTCAACATTCTTTTTGTTTTGCATCTTTACATCACTTTCTGGAAACTTCTCTTCACTCTTTTCAATAGTAATTCTCTATTTCATGTAGAACCTTACACCACTCATTGTCTTAGTAACACTCTTTTATCAGCATCCTTCTGCATCTCTTTAATATTTTGATTTCTCAGTTTTAAAACACTCTCTTCTAAACATTTTATCATCCTTCTCTAAGCATCCTTCTTCTCTTTCGATGGCCACTTTGTGCTTTTTTTTTCCATCTCTCTAAAATATCTTCCTGCTACTCTATATTGTTCAGTTCCACTTTTACTCCATTAGACTCTTGTTTTCACCTTTGATTAGTCTTTCTTTCAGCATCCATCTGTGTCTCTTCAGAATCCTTTTTTTTTTTTGCCAACCAGAAACTTTTTAATTAAATCTTTAGTTTGATCTCTTTCTCTCTGATAAATTGTGTTACTAAATCTAATCTGTAACTACCCCCCAAAAATACATTAAAAGAGAAAGCAGACAAATTTGTTAAAAGTTTTTTTAAGAAACAAAAAAAAAATTCTTGCGTGTAACTTTTGATCTTTGTCCAAAATGTCATTTTAACTAAATCTTGTTTGAAGAAATTTAATCTACAAAAAAAAATTTTTTTGTTTGTTTTTAAAATACTTAAAAAAAACTTGTAAATGCAGTTTAAAGTGAGGTTAATCTAGATTTAGAAATACACTTTCTCCCTTAAAATATAACTTCTACATGTCTCTACGCGTTATATATTTTTCTTTCTCTCTCTCTCTCCATCGTTCTGGCTTCTCTTCCATCTACTATTTCGGATAAGAAAATAGCTGGAACCACTCCATCACTTTCCAAACAATTGATAAATTGTGCTTTCTTTAGTTGACACACACAAAAAAGCGTATATATATATAGAAAAAAAAAGTAGACAAAAGCTGCGCGAGACTTTATTCGAGCAACAAACTATGTACACGCTGTATGTATACAATATATAAGGCAAAAATAAATACAAAACAAAATAGAGGGGGTAAAAATAAAAAGGAAAAAAAAGATGAAGAAAATGTGGAATAAATAAAATCTGCGTTTATCGGAACAAAAAAAACTAAACCTCTCTGAGATGGAAAATGAACCAAACTTTTTATTCAAAAATAAAAAAATGTTAAAACCAAAAAAAAAAAAATTAAATATTGATAGGTAAATCAAATTTATCTTTTAAAGTAAAACACTTAAAAATTCAATTTAATTAAAATATTCAACATACTAAAAAAAATATTTTTCTTTAAAAAATAAATTGCATTAAATTATAATTTCTTCATCTTTAAAAAAAAATTGATTAGTTAAGACAACTAAATCAAAACTCCCTAATTTTTTTATATATAAGTACCAGTAAGCACTTCTAAAAAAATCAATTTAACAAAAAAAAAACAAATTTACATCTCTTTTTTTTTTAAAAAAAAAAACACAATTTCAAGCAGCTTCCACTTTAAAGAGGTTCTACCATCAATTTTCCAATAAAAATTTGTCACCATTCGAGTGCATGCAATCAATTTAAAATTTTATTTACAAAAGATGAATGAATATACAAAAAAAAAACCCAAGCTGTTTTTCTTTCTTTCTTTCTTGAAATAAACTGTAAAAACCCCGATAAAATTAATCACCTATGTAAACTGCCGAGCAACAAAATTTTTTTTCACCAAGCACCCCTAATCAAATATTGAAAGTGGATCGAAATGCAGGGGGCGCAAAAAAAGATTAAAGAGAAAAACATGAGCGATGGCAAAAGAGTTGAGAAGGCAGAAGAAGATAGGGAGAGTTAGAGAAGCAGAATGGAAAGGTTAAAGAGAAAAAGGCAAGAATGATGATGGGTGTTTGAAAAAGATGGAGAATGAAAAAGCAGAATGATGCTGAAAGAAAAAGATGAAAGTTCGAGAAAATATAATGATGGAGAGAAGGCAGCATGATTGTGCAAGAAAAAACAAAACAAAACTCAAAAGAGAAACCTGAAGAATGATGAAAAATATGGAGCCAGGGAAAAGCAGAATGAAGAGAGGTATGGAAAAACCGAAAAATAAAAGTTAGAAAAAGCAGATTGTTGTTAAAAGGAAGAACAAAATAATGCAAAACAATTAAACTAACAATCGTAAAATAGAAAAATATCAAAAAAAGCAGAAAGATATTAGAAAAGTAAGATATAAAGGTGGTAGTATAGGAGACAGAATGATGCAAAAAGAGAGAACAGAATGATATAAAAAATGAAAACAGAATAATGCTAATAAAGAGTAGAATAATGAAAGCAGCAAACATGGAATGATGCAAAGAAGAAAGCAGATTGATGCTAAGAGAGAAAGCAGAATGATGCTAAGAGAGAAAGCAGAATGATGCAAAAAAAGAGAACAGAATGATGTAAAAAAATGAAAACAGAATGATGCTAAAAGAGAGTAGAATAATGAAAGCAGCAAACATGGAATGATGCAAAGAAGAAAGCAGATTAATGCTAAGAGAGAAAGCAGAATGATGCTAAGAGAGAAAGCAGAACGATGCTAAGAGGAAAATCAGAATACTGCTAAGAGAGAAAGCAGAATGATGCTAAGAGAAAAAGCAGAATGATGCTAAGAGAGAAAAGCAGAATGATGCTAAGAGAGAAAGCAGAATGATGCTAAGAGAAAAAGCAGAATGATGCTAAGAGAGAAAAGCAGAATGATGCTAAGAGAGAAAGCAGAATGATGCTAAAAGAGAAAACAAAGCGATGGAGCTGGATAAAAAAACCCAGAATGAGAGAAGGTGGAGAAAAGAAGGAAGATTGTTGTGTGTGTATATATATATTCCCACAGTGATTATTTGAATTCTTATTGAAGTGGAAGTGAGACGCGAAGTTTAATGGAAGCATCAGGTCTCCAGAGTGGACTTTCAATAGGATTTCAACCAATAAAATTTGCTCACTTCAACACTACTACTACTACACAACTACCAACTACAACAACTACTTTTCCTTCTTTCCTTCCTTCCTCCCTTCTTTCCCTTCCTCCTTCCATCATCTCCTCCTCCTATTTTCAACCATCGTCCATTACATGCAGGTCGAAAGCGTGAACGTATCAAACTCTCTCATCGCTTTCATCACCTACTTCCGCTTAGATTTACTCGCACCACCTCCTTTCCCTAACACTCTCCAGCTCCTCTTCCCTCAAATAATAATAATAATAAAAAAAGAGAGAAAAACTCCAGCATCCTTTTTTTTCCTATTACATCCGAGAGTAAACAACAAACACAACGACGACCCTGATCTCCATCCGAGAAAATGTTAAGAGAAAATAAAAATCGATCATTGTTAGCGTGCGCACACAAATGTTATCTAATTTTATTACATCTTAAACAGCTCTCTCCATCCACCCTCTCCCCCTACCTCCTCCCCCACTTAAACGATATAGCACTCAATAGATAGATATATACATGAGGAAATAGCCCTAAACATAAAAATCTTCAAACTCTTTTTCCTCAATAAAAAAATGATAAATAAATAAATAAAAAAGATGTATTTATCTTTTTTTTTTATTTATTTATTTTGGTCACTACTTCAAATATTATGAGTTTTGGTTGAAGAGCAAACAAACAACTTGAAATAATTTAATATAAAAAAAAGAGGAGGAGAAGAACGTTTTTTTTTTTTTGGAGTCTGGGTCACCAATAATTTCATCAAAAATAAAAGGATGGAAGATAGATAAAAAAAATCTCCCATACACTTAATAAATTCCGTTGATGAAAAACTTATAATAAATAAATAAAACAGAAAAAAAATCATAAAAAGCAGATTATAACCAAGTCCAAAAAAACAACACATTTTTTTTGTCTTTCTGCATTGATGGAATAGATTGTTGAATGTATACAGAGAATGTTATAATAAAAATAATGTTTCTGAGATGTTAAAAGAGAAATTAGGGACAAAAAGGAGCGAGAAAAGAAACATTAACCACACACAATTGAGATATTAAATGGAAGGGATAAAAAAAAAGGGTGTGAAATGGCGCAAAATGATCCCCACATTCAATCTTAGATTTAGGTGCAAAGTGTAAAAGTGAGTGGATTCATCAAAACAAAATTATAAAAGATAATGGAGTAAAAATATTCAAAGTAAGAAAATTCATAAGAAAATAATAATTGAAATTTGCCAGTACCGGTCTACAACGGACATTTAAATCGTAAAACCTGTCTAAAGTGGACATTTGAATGCTAAAATCTGCCTAATGTGAACATTTGAATCGTAAAACCTGCCTAAAGTGAACTTTCAAATGCTAAAACCTGTCTAAAGTGAACCTGTAAAAACCAAAACCTGCTTAAAGTAAACTTTTGAATAAAACTTGTCTAAGGAAAACATTTGAATACTACTTGCATAAAGTAAACTTTTGACCACTAAAACCTGTTTAAAGTGGGCATCTGAACTCTTGAACCTGTTTATAGTGGATATTTAAATATTAAAACCTGCATAAAGTGAACATTTGAATACTAAAACCTACCTAAAGTGGAAATTAGAACACTAAAACATGCCAAATTAAAATATTTAAATAATAAGCCCAGTTTAAAAAAGACATTTGAATTCTAAAACCTGTCTAAAGTGAGCCTGTGAATACTAAAACCTGTTTAACATAGGCATTTAAATAAATAAACCTGCCTTCAGCAAACATTTCTACATTAAAACTTAAGTATAGTTGACATTTAAAAAATCAAACCTATTTAATAACAAAACTCAAAAAAAAAAAAAAAATTATTTCAAAAGATTCAAAGTAAAATTTATTCAAATTTAAATAAAACAAAATAAGAAAATAATTTTCTAAAGGAAAAACAAATAATAATTATGGCAGAAGATTCTCAGTAATTTGCACAGCGAGGCCTATTTCCTTACTTAATGCTAATAATTAGCCATAAAAAATAAAACCTTATTAGTTAAACCCACCCTCTGGCGGCTTCTGTATTTTTTTTTTTATCTTCAAATTGTATTGATTCCCTTCTAATTTATCAAAAAGATTAAGTCGAGATTTTTTTACACCCCCTATGCCAATTAGTACTGATATTGAGGAATTAAATAAAAAAACATATAAAAAAAATCACTGTTTTGCATGTCAACTGCATAGAAATAGACTATATCCTATTTTAATTAATATTTCATCAGCCTTTAGCACTACACTATCTTCTTCGCAAAAATAGTGCATTCAACTTAATAAATAAATAACAAAAAAAAATTTAAGATAAATAAAAAAGTTTCATTTTTCAATGTGTTAGAGTGAAAAATGAAGCATAAAAAATAAGGAAGCAAAAGAAGAAGAGAAAAAAAGGAGGTGGTGATTTGTTGTCATAGCAACCGGAAGTAGTAGCAGCAGCAGCACTTGAAATTAGATGTGTTATTAAGAACAATTATATCAATGTAGTAAAAAATATTACATTGTTCAGACACCCTTAGTTACCAAACGATAATTACCACCCCCACACCCCTCTCCCAACCTCTTCTGCAAAACTAATAATAGCTAACGGAACATATACGACTACGTGTTTAAATCTGTTCTAGGACCATCACTCTGTCTATTCCAACCCTTTCACTCTTTAAACATCCCCAACCACTCTTCTTCATTCTCCTTCTCTCCATACATCACTCTTGTCTTTTTACATAACTCTGACTGTCCATTTAAATCACACTTTCTACACTGTCGCTTCACTTCCATCGCTCTGTTTCTTCACTTCAAACAAAATACACTATCAACTTCTCATCTTTATAGCTATTTAACTTCCAGCACTAACTCTCTTTCTCTACCTCAACCTGTCTTGTCTTTTCCCCATCACTTCACTAAATGAATAAGATCCCAATTCCAAGAAAAGTTTTGAAGAAGAAAAAAAAGAAAAAAAGAAAGTTGTATAATTAGGTTAGTTAAGTAGTTGTAAAGAGTTTAGGCAGACACTCAACTGCAATGCACGTACTACCCAAAATATATTTATCACATAAATCATCTTTCACCTTCTCCTCCTTCGGTCTCTCTCTTTCTCTCTCTCTTACACACACACACAAAACACATATTACATGAAAGCATCTTGAAGCCTCAACACGTAACGCTATTCCCCTCCAGTGCTTTCAGCTTAAAACAAATTCATCTCAGAGAGAGAGAGAGTTAGAAAAAGCTAAACACAATCCTCCCCCTCTCCCCATCACATAATATAATAAAAAAAAAAAAAGAAAAATGAGTTAATAACTTTCACGATGGAAAGTGTAGTCGAAGATGAAAATGGCCCTCGAGTGGTCGGTCACATTTAAATATAAAAAAAAAAATAATTTCTTATTGCTTTTAAATGTAAATTTATTGACCATATATTTTACAAACCATATGAAACATATTAATAGCAAAAAGCTAATTTGGATGAGAAACACCTATGTTTCAGCTTTAGCAATAAACCTCATTTTCTTTTATCTTTCCCAGTAAGTACTTCTTTCACCACCCCACTTTCCCCTCTCTCTCTCTCTCCACAAACTATTGTCTCGACATCAGCTGAGACACAACATACCATACTCCTCCTATACATATGTATACAGTACATCTATCACTTTTCTTATGCCACAACCCTCTTTTTTAACTGCCTCTCTTTAAGCATCATTCTGTCTCTTTATTTTCTTTTAGCATCCTTCTGCATCTTCTATCTGTTCTCTCTACTTTCCAGCTCTTAGCTGCTTCTCATTCTGTACCCATATGTTTTTTCTCTTCACTCTTCTTCATTTTACTCATAACATCTTCCTGGTAATCCAATGATCTTACATCTAACTATCTGATAGCATCATTCTGTTTTACTCCTTCTTCTACTCTTGTCTCTTCTGTTTCTCATCTTGCATCCTTCTTCATCAATCTGTTCTTCCCCTTCAGCTTTCATTTGAGTCTTAGTATCCTTTTCTGTTGCACTCCTCTCGGTTTATATAACTCTACCTTTCTCTCTATTCTTCATTCTCAACACACGCGCACTTCAGTTTCTCCTTTAGCATCATTCTGCTGCCGCCGCTGCTGATGTTCTATCGCAGTTTCTTCCACTCTCAATCTCTCCCTGGCATATACTTGTTTTCTGCTCGGCTCCTTTCTACTAGCTAAACTGGCAATTAACAGCCGGGTTATTACTCTTTATAGCAGCCGACATTGAAATCTATCACCTTCCCCATAATACAGTGTAAAGAAACTTTTAATCTTTTCTGTGAAAGAGAATCTCCTCCCACCTTTACCTTCTTCTTCTTCTTTCTCACACCCCAAAAAATTCCCATGTCTACCCTCTATCATCTTCCTTCCTTCTCTCTCTCTTTAAACATCATCTCCGCGTCTGAATTTAAATGACGGTTAATCAAGACGTCATTCCATCTTATAATCATAAATTCACTTTAGAAAGAAGAGCAAAAAAAAAATGATAAAGCGGCTTTACATTTTTATTACGCGCGGACACACACCCGGTAATGTACTCATCATTTTTTATTATTTTCTTTAACTCTTTCTGCTTAATAAAGAAATTAATAAAATTAAAAAAATCATAATTTTTTTTGGGAGGGTTTTATTAGATGATGGTGTTAATTATTTCTCTTTTTTTTTTTTAACAAGATGTGTTAAGCCTATAGATGGATTGCGGTGGGTGCAGTGTGGGGAAAGCAACATAAGGGAGGAGCTTTTAAACACATGCGCAATGCAGAGGAGATGATGATGATGATGCCACAACACCAAAACTCCACATCTCTCAGGGGATAAACACATCCCTTCCTCTCTCTATCTCTTTCCCTCTCTCTATGTCTCTCTTATTCGAAAACATCATTTTTTTTTTTTTTTTTTAAAAAGCTAAATAAATTACTTAAAAAACTTTTCATTGGAAAGAAAATAAATTCAAATGCTATCATAAAGTAACTTACTTAAAGACATAAAGAACCCCCCCCCCAACCACCATCATCTTTCCTCCCCATTTCTATTATGATTATTCATTGGGTTAAGTGTACGGAATTTTTTTTTTAAATAAATAAGAATATTAAGAATTAGAGAATTTGGAATGCAAAAAAAAAAACTCATAATTTATGTAAAGAAACCACCTAAGATCTTGAATCTTTGAACCTTGAACTTTGAATCTTAAAACCATTTTAAATCTTTTCATTTTGAATCCTCTCACTTTGAATCTTTTCTACTTTGAATCCTTTTCACTTTGAATCTTTATTCACTTTGAATCTTTATTCACTTTGAATCTTTATTCACTTTGAATCTTTATTCACTTTG
>JAQGAZ010003792.1:0-10383 GCA_034692225.1 Polydesmus complanatus
TTTCCCCAAATTCTGGCCTGGAAATCAGTTCTAGTTTCAGAAATTTTTGCTAATTCTAGACTATCAGGAACCATGATTAGGGTCTGGATTGACGTAATGCAGCTGGCACAGTTGCGGATAGCCACCAGACACGCAGTAGAAGGTAGAAGATGAATCTTTGGGTCATAGTTGATTGTGACACACGTCCACTGGTTTTGTTGGTATTCACACTGTTTTATGGTCTGTTCGACTGAGGCCATTATAATATTTAAACTGCAAAACACAATAAATTGACATGATTAAGGATAAAGTATGAAAATTAGGTTTTTAAGTCTGATCAGGTAAATCCCCTGGTTGAACTCGTAATGCGTTTTTAAGGGCATTATTAAGTCTACCTATTATCCCAGGAGTTTGCTCCAATTCTGGCTCAGTTCTTACTGGCGGTAATGTAGGAAGCGGAACTATATCTACAAGTTTGGCATAAGATTTATTTCTTGTCTGCAAAGCAGTTTTATCTCGACTTTCAGGAAATAATTTTGCTTGGGCCCACCCATCTACTCGTAATTTCTTTGGAGTATCAGTATGTCCAACTGCGCTCGGGGGTAAAGTCCCTAAAATACCTCTACCTCGCCCTCCACTCCGTATATCTCTCATTCTTTGAGTAAACTCATCATGCTGAGGAGTTTCAGGTAGTGCTGGGGTTTGGTACTGCACAAGTTCGTCATCAGACCAATCTTCTGCAGCTGGTGGTGTCTGTGGTTGTGGGTCTTCCTCTCGAGGTCGTTGTGAAAAGATCGGTTGTTCTCAGGTTGTTCCTGATGGAATCAGGTTTTCAGGAAATCTTCGTGTTATCATGGGTTGATCGTAATCGTCTTCATAAGGCAATTGATCGTCTGGATAATCACTTTTGTTGTCTCATCTGGGTTTTGATTGGGGTTTAGTTTTCAAGGCTGGAAAAGGTACTTGTGGTTCATATTTACTAAGACGGTCCATATGAACGGTTTGTATATCTTTTCTATTCTTTAAATTTTGAATTTTAAAGTTGACCTGAGTAAAATTATGAATTACTCGGTAAGGCCCTTTATTATTCCTAGTAAGCTTAGCAGTTGTACCTGACTTAACTATAGGAGTATATAAGTAAACTAAATCACCTAATTCGATATTTTTAAAGTCTCGTTTTTCTCGTGCTTTTATTTTATCCCATTTAATTTCGATATTTTGTTTTACAGCTTCAAAAGCATTATACATGCGTCTAGTTAAATTTGAAGCGATATTGGGATTATAGTCGGGACCAGGTATTTCTTCGCCTAAAGAATAGGGAAGAATTGGATCGCGTTGATTCATTAAATAAAAGGGAGTGAATTTTGTTGTGTCTTGATGTGCTGAATTATAAGCTAAAGTGAGCAGAGGGATTGACTCGTCCCAATTTTTCTGATCTTCACTGACATAAGGTCTAATCATCTTGATAAATGTTTGATTAAATCTTTCGATCTGACCATTAGCTTGTGGATGATAGGCAGTTGTAAATAGCTTTTCTATTTTTAAAATTCGGCATACTTCTTGAAATAATTTGGCGGTAAAATTTGAACCTTTATCAGTGAGCAATATCTCGCATAAACCATGCCTAGAAATAACGTGATTAATGAATATTTGCGCAACTGTTTCAACCTGTTGATCAGGTGTGGCTGCTGCTTTGACCTATTTGGAAAAGTTATCAATAAACGCAATTATATAACGGTTCCCGTTAGCGGAAACTGGTAGTGGTCCTACTACGTCTAGCGACCAGCGTTGCATTGGGCGATCTAAAGATGGTAATGGTTGTAATGGCGTAGTATCCACGTAGTTAATTGATACGTAGAATTGGGTAACCTAAACTGATTATGCTGAATCTGTAGATTACGACGTCTGCTATAAACAAAACGAAATTTATTACAGCGAATTCATCGTGGATTGCAAAGATTACAATCGCTAATTACTTATTGATTAATTGTGTGAATTCCGTGCTTTATTACAGGTAAATACAGTAGTATTATATGTCTTTTTGTGTACGCAATCCACGATTATTTGCAATAGCGCATTAATTACAGTTATAATTGCAACGCTGCAATTATAAGACGCGGTATATAGTATAAAAAAAATAAATTTATCAGCGTATAATCGAGATTAGGAGTAACGAAAAAACGCACGTAGGATCGTAATTGATGAGGCTAAGTATAATATCTCAGTAGCATTGGGTACAATCAACTGGCTGATTTCATAACTTCTTTTATTTGATTGTAGTAGACAGCCAGAATGCCTCTCACGAAAGACGAAATCCAGGATATGCTTAATGAGCAAACAAAAGCGTTGAATTTATCAATTGGAACTCGTATCACTGCGGTGGAAACTGATTTAAAGGAAGTTAAGAGCGAACTAGCTAAGGAGCAGGCAAACCAAGTGTTGTTTAATGAAAATATAGATCAGCGGCTTGATCAATATACTGTTGATATGGATGAAGTAGTCCAGCGACTTGAAATTCTCGAGAGAGACACAATGATACGTACGGCACTGATTGAGGATCGAATGAAAAGAAACAATCTTAGGTTCACGCATCTTAAAGTAAAATCAAGAAGGTATGATGATTGTATTAAAGTTATTAAAGACTTACTACAGAAATCAATGAATATAACTCCAACTACGATTCATACTGCGCACCCGGTGGGTTCTCGGAACCTAAATGATACAACGGTCATTGTGAATTTTTTTAGTACGGACAAAAGGAACCGGGTCATCCGGAAAAATGCAAAATATAAAAAACATTGTACAACGGTTGGTTTGCAAAATAGTAAAATAACGGAAGACTTTTCAAAGTTTACTCATGAATGTAGAGATAAGCTATTTACATACGGCAAAGAAAATTTAAAAGAGTTCAAACTTCGTTACAATTTGATGTACTGCGACGGCTTAGTATATGATGCATTCTCTGGTGTAGTGCAACTTACTGAAGAAAGCGAGATAATCTTCAAACAAAGAGAAGATGCTGCTGCGGAACAACAAATTACCCAACAACGAGGTTCGGATCAAGCTAATCTAAATAAACCCAATGCACAACAGCTTATGAACCCGGTACCATCTAAGGTCTCAGGGGGCCCTGCTCCACAACCGCGTCGTAATACCACTACGGATACAACAACTCCAGTCCCCTCACGACCAATTAGAAACGTTAGATCCCAAAGTCAATCAAAATTAGATACACTGAATGCAGGAGCTATGGGCTCTACGGGGAATGCTGGTAAATCAAAAACGGTGTCTGCAAAGGTGAGCCTCAATCAAAAAGGTAGGTTTGATTGTCAATACTGGCAATGCTAACAACTAAAAACTAATATCCGATTAAAAAAGCTAACTCAAATTAATAAACATGATTTGTTTTATTTAGGCAAAGTAGACGCAGAGCGCGAAAGAGGCGCAGTGAATGCAGAGGATTCTAGATTACATCCGTCTATAATTAGCAAAAAAACCTTAAATTTAGCTGAATCTCCTATAGGAAGCGACATGACGGAAAGGAATGATTATAGGCAACCTAAGCAGAACCAAAGAATGGTTTTCGATAGTCCTGTGACGGAGAAAACAAAGCGAACGCCACCTTGAAATGAACAATTACCAATTATTATGACCAGTTACAGCTAATTAGTCAAAATTAATCAGGAAATAGGGATTAACAATTAGTTTTACTTCATTCTGTTTTCTACTTTCCTTATTCTTTATTTTCTTTTTAATTCTTTTTAATTCTCCTAATTTGTTTTTTCATTTTCGACCATCAACAATTAATTTTTGCATGAGAACTGGTATTTGGGCTGCTATCCCAACTTGAAGCCTTTAATGATATTTGTTTGTATAGAACTGGTTATTTTTTACAGAGATGGATAAATCGAGAGGAGGGAAATGATTCAGTGACTAGCTCAGTGATTAATCTCAGTTTTTCGTAGCACCTCCTATCTGCTATTTAGTTCTGCTAGAAAATGATTAGGTGAAAATGATTCGATAGGAAGTCGTAATTTTTGATTTTTGATGCCAAAATGGCGTACTTTATTTCTGTTGCAATAATATGTGTTAATTATTTTTTCTTCGGTTTTTTGAAACTTTCTGAGTTATTACGGATTAATTACCCACTCACTGAGCTGAAGTAAAAGTAAATCATTTCCACTCATTTCAATTTAATTGAATCATTTCAACTCTTCTCGACTTGATCTCATCTTACAGTCCGTGTCTGAATACGTTCAACTCTTAAGTCTTGATTCTGAAATCCGAGTCTGACTCTGACATTTTATTTGATTTTGGTCTCAAATCTCGACCCTTCTTTTCTTTTGTATCTATTTTCTTTTGTATCTATTTTCATCATTTTTCTGTATTTTCTTTTTGACCGTTGGTCTATCTCTATCTCCTATCCAATTTTTATTTTTCTTTTTATTTTTTAACGTCATTATTCTTTAATTTCAGTATTCCGAATCCTTGCTCTATTCGGCTTTTCGATCTCTCAGATTTTTGTCTGGAGATAAATCTGAATTTAAACTCGGAACTTAAATCTTTATGAAGTTTTTGTTTTTGAATTGTCTATTTACTGTGGTTTTCTTCCGTGATTGCTCGTCCATATGCTCTGTTACTTTCACTAATATCTTTTATCTCTGCTGATTTTTATTTTTGGATATTAATTTAAATGTGCAGACTGTCTAAGTGAATTATTCTTAGTTTTGATAATAAAAACAGTGTTGCATATTGTGGATCTTGTCCAGTCTAATGCATTTTATGTTGCATAAAACAGACTAATGAAAACAGGTCAAATGCCGCTTTAAAATGATCAGTTACTACAATGACGAGTATTTTGGCTCGGGAGAAAAACTAAGGTCAGATTTGGAGCTCAGGACGGGATACTTAAATGATATGTGTAACGTTTGGTTGCATACTTAAAGCAATAAAGTGCTCCGCATCGCCATAGCTCAAGGATGCTTATTTTTTGCTCGAAGAAGTTTATTTTTTGCTCGAAGAAGCTTATTTTTTGAAGCTTATTCTCCTACGTTTTCCATTTATATTTATTTTTACTTATTTCTGTACATTTTTTCTCTTCTAGAGTGGTTCATATATTGAACCATTATTGAAACAAGGCTGTTTTGAATTAAATTAATATTTTTGTTGTTGTTTCTCCAGGTACAAATACCGGAGATTCTGTGATACTTTTTGTATTCACATCTTTATTTGTTGTTTTACTTTTGGTATTTTTTATCTAACCTCATACATTACGTTTCGACCCATACTGGGATTAGTGGGTTGGCATCACAGATTACCGATTATATAAAATGGCTGCTTTGATTGTGGATGACAATGAGCTGAATCTGGGGTTGGAACTGGATATGAGAAACATGACTAATTATATATCAATGCAGACATTGGAGGAAATGGTTGCATTGATAGAACCAAACAAGGAAGGCTTCCTGATTATTTCGATTAATTTGCAATCGTACTTCACTAAACCTGATCTGATAATGGCACTAATATCTTATTTTGAACAATATGATGTTGTCTTCCTTTTCCAAGAAACTTGGGAAGCTCCAAATAAGCTTATGCCTACAATGGCAAATTTTGATAAAGAACATGTATTCCGAACATCTCAACAAGGTGGAGGGGTAGCATGCCACTCCTCTACAACATTGCTAATGACAGTAATTAAAGCTGAAATGCTCCCGTTTTTGGAATACATGTTGATAAGTATAAATCATACTACATTTATTTTGAATGTTTACAGGATACCAGGGGGAACCAATGAAACGATGGAACTGGCAATTAATAAGATAGACGAAGTTTTGAACCTAATACCAACTGGCTCAACTATTTACGTTGGCGGGGATTTTAATGATAATACTGCAGAAGAAGGAGATATTCATTACTACTTTGCTTCCCGCAGGTTTTGCCATAGAATTTATGATCCAACAAATGTTCACAACCATAATTTGGACAATATATTTTCTCATATTGATAACTGTAGTGCGATTTTTTCATGTACTATAGCATATAAAGTGTCAGATCATACTCCTATTGCAATGTTTGTTAAACCAGTGGAAGGAAAACTACCTTTGACCCATCACCATCAGCAGAAACGATTAGTATCTGATACTAATATTGAGAAATTTATTGAATTATTTCAGAACGAACTACTATCGACTGAGATTGCAATTAGCAGTGACTGGGTGACTTTTCACAAGTTATTTGACACTTGCTACTGTGCATCATTTCCCCTAGCATGTGGGAAGCCTACATATAAGAACAAGTGGATGGATGCCGAGCTAAAAGCCTTGCTTAACAAGAAATCAAAGATCTATAAGAAGTATAAGAAGAGTCCTAACTTGAGGAATCAACTTCTGTGGGAAGATATCAACAAGAGAGCTGCTAAAGAAGTAAGACAACACAGAAGATCTTATTATAGCTCGCGGTTTCGGGATGCTGGTAGTGATTCTAAACGGATTTGGGAGGTGGTTCGGGAATACCGCCATACGGGATCAGCACAAACAAATTACAATCATCTCAGCAATAAAGTGGAGCTAACGCAGGTGCAGGTTGCAGACAGTTTGAATCATTATTTCGCCCGCTTCAATGATCGCCTTCCACCAGACTACAATCCTGCTCTTGCGCTAAGCAATGAGGTAATAGCAACAGCAATGACGTACGACATAGACGAATTTACAACTACAGATGTTATATCGGCAGCAAGAAACTTGAAGCAGCGACCATCTCAAGGCCACATGGATTATTCCATGAAAGTGGTGAAAGAATTTTGCATTCAGAATGCCCAATTAATTGCTGAATTATATACTAGCATCCTAGAGTCTGGAAATGTTCCACCATTCCTAAAAACTGGATTAATTACCCCTATTTACAAGAACAAAGGATCAAGAGGAGATGTAAAAAATTACAGGCCTATCACAATTGTGACAACTTTTGGTAGGCTTATGGATCAAATGCTTGCGGACAGGATAAATTATTTTTTAGCGGTCTCGAATATGATCCCGGATCACCAGTACGGATTTCGAAGTGGCCGATCGACAGAAGACGCCTTATTACGACTTCAAAGTTTTATCCTGCGATCATTTGAACAACGTCTTTATCCATTGGCTATCTTTGTTGATTACTCTGCCGCTTTTGATACGGTTAGAATGGATCTGCTTATGACTAAACTACGTCGAAATGGTTTGGGCCCCAAACTCTCACGACTACTGTTGTTTTACTTGAATGACCGACCAACTTTAACAAAGGTAGGAGGTATCATATCTAGTGCCAAATTACTATCTGTGGGGGTCCCGCAAGGGACCTCTTTGGGACCCATACTATTTAATGCATTTGTTTCAGATATACCTACACCTCGTCTACCCGATGCCCACCCAGAATTGCCAATAAGAACTACACATGCACACTTGGATCAGGTGATGTATGCAGACGATCTGACTCCAACTATGGCAAGCTCCACTCTCCAATTTCTTGGTCAGATGGCAAATGATTATTTAAAAGAGTTAGAAGAGTATAATGAAGTCAATGGCCTAGATGCCAATGAAACTAAAACCATGGCAATGTTCTTCACTCTTTATTTTAAGCAGACTAAACTTAATCTAGATGAAGACCTACAGCTTTTCTTTAAAAGTAAACGGTTAGATATTGTGAACTCATTCAAACTTTTGGGAATTAGATTTACAAATAATTTGTCATGGGTGGAGCAATTTACATATATGCAAAATTATGTTAGGCGTATAAAGTGGGTCATGCGGTCATTGCGAGGGTTGGTTAGTACTAACCAATTCTATAACATCTATCAGGGTTTGGTTCGATCACATTTGGGGTATTGTTTGGTGATTTGGGGAAATAATTTGACAGGGTCTGGAAATGCTCTAGATGTGCAAGTGCGAAAGTTTTATATAATGTATGACAGACGACCTAGAGTTTGTTTCTCGTCAGAGCTTATAAATTTGAGATCAACAATGATTTTAATATATAAAATGATGTTTAAAAACAAGAGAATAACCTCTCTTGATCTCATTTGTGATTTAGCATCCCCTGCTCTCCTTGTGATTCCGGCTCCGCGTAATTCAGCTACAAAGTTGGGGGTTTTGTATTCTGGATCAAAAATCTGGAACTTTTTGCATAAGAGGGGTAAGTTGGACTATTCCAGCCTGGAATTATTTAAAAGAACTCTAGATCAAGAATTGATTACATTGTACAGCTTCGTGGTAAAAGTCCCAATATCACTTACAAACGAAATAGTGATAAAAGGGCGATTAACGGACGTTTCCACCGTGAATTAACAGAATTGATGTGATAAATGGGAGGGGGTGAGGGGTGCTAATATGTTGTATGTGTAGGGGTTACAATACTTGATTTATTTCTTAATTTTGGCTATATAATTCAGAATATACTTAACTCATGTTTAGATGTAAAAACTACTTTTTCAACTCTCATTTTGCTTTCATTATAAAAGCCTATATTTTGATTTTCATTCCTTTCATCTCCTTTTATCTACTAATTTGCATTTCTTTTCTGTTGATCTGTCTATTTATCTGCCACTACATAGTGGCTCATGGGTTAGCCATGTGCCTGGGCTACAGGAGATCGGCCAGTGTAATCATAGTCCTGCTGGATTACTAAGTTTATTTGTCATTATTTAAGGTAGTTAATATGTTTATCTAATATATGTTTATTTTTTATTTCTACTGATGTAAATCTTACTGGCCACTACTGGGGCGGTACTGATAGTTGGGTCTAATAACAATTTTAAGTCAGATGAAATGAAGATAGCTCCAGACCACTGTGAAGTGTTAAATTACGAAGTGTAAACTAGGTTTGATTAGTTTTGGATTGTGATAAGTTGCCAATGCTCTTTAGCTGCTGAATTATTAACCTGGGCTAATTTAAAAGTCCAAAAATTCAAATATTCAATTTAGATGATATGATTTTATGCTTATATGGTATCTGTTGTGTTTTGCTGGAATTTGCTACCTAGTAATGCGGATTTGTTCTGACCTATTTTTTGGGAATGATTCCTATTTTTATTTCTATTTTTATTGGTTATTTTTATTTTTATTTTTTTTGTGTATTGTTTCTCAGATTCTTTTGATTGTTTTGATGTTGTTTTTGCTATGTTTTGGATCATTAGCTCATGTCTCTACATCGGTGGTGGATGAGGTTGACATGTTGGTTTAGTTTAGCTTAAGGTTTCTCTTTTTTATGATCTTTCTTTTTCTCAATCGCTAGTTACACAATTATAATTGGCGACAATAGGCGACATTCTGGCCTTATAAGGTCCGATGTCGCCCCAACTGTTCGATGATTTTGCGAGAATTGTAAACTGATTATATAGACGATTATACCGACCAGTTGAAACCTTAATAAAATAAAATAAAATAAAAAAAAAAAAGAAGTTGAATTAAGGGAAAAAGAAAATGGCTGCCCTTGAACTACGCCCATAGACTTAGCATTAATTAAATAATTTGAAGATAATAAATTTTATTGAGTTGAAACAACAGGGTTTTGCTTTTCTTTTCGAACGTCCCTCGGGTAGGCTTAGGGTTGAATAGAGAGATGCCGAGCGTTCGGAAAGTGTGAAGACGCTCGTCGCTGTAGATTTCCTTTTGGAGGTTAATTGATTTTAATGAAAGGGGGGAGGGGAGAAAGAGCTCTTCCGGCGTGCGTGTGATTAGAGGGGATTGTATGACGTCAGTCTGAAGGAGATAGTGCTTCGTTACTTCCGGTTAACACGTCGTGTTAATGCTTGACGTCATCGCACTGATTGTTTTTAATGAATTGAAATCGATGTCGATTATAAGATCGATTATCTTGAGGGAGGGAATTAAACATCGATTTAACATTTTACGCACACAACAAACTGAATAATATTGGCGTCAACAACCAATCAACCATCAACTCAGTGGATTGTGATTAGTGACCACTTTGAGCGTTTGTTGACAACTTTAGGAGTTTAGTGAGCGTCTTTATGCTGTGTTTAGGGACTGTTTTAAAGAGATTAGTGAGTTTCTTTTAAGTTTTGAGAGCGACCGATTTTTTTTTAAGATTTTAGTGTTTACTTTTACCGCTTTAGTGATCACATTTCAAGTTTAGTGACGATTTTACGAGTTTAGGGATCATTGAGTTTGGGAAAGATTTACATGAAAATGTTTTGTGCAGCATTAAAAGTGGCAACAACAATAATTTTTAAGATGTCAATAATTATAATTGCGAATGATCAGAGATAACGTTATATTCGATGACGTTAAAAACGAGGTTAACCGAAAGTAGTTGTAGTAGGGACCAGGACCGACCAATCAGCGTGCAGGGATTCTAATCTCTGACCAATCAGAGGGCTGGGATTGGGGGGGTGTAAAAGTGGGCGTG
>JAQGAZ010003793.1:0-10381 GCA_034692225.1 Polydesmus complanatus
GATGACGTCACTTCACAAGTTAACGTACTAATCGTACTCAACGTCGTGTACGGGACGTTAAGCGCAAGGTCTCTAATAGCATTAGCATAAACAAAATAATTTGCGGAAATGGAAGGTCAATAATGCAGCTAGAAAATTTGTAATAATCATAGGTTAATATTTACCTTAATTTCTGATGAAAGAAAATGAAAGAATGGCACGTTTGACATCAAACTTTTGTTTTATATGTTTGGAATTGAGTAATAAATTTTGTTTAAGGAAATAATTTCTGTTGACATGATTAACCTTGAGTTTCCGTTTGGAGATCCCACTTTAATAGTCTATCACTTTCCATTGGTTGAGACTCGAAATGTTATTAATTTTGTGAATGTAAATAAATAAAATTTAAAACTAAAATTTAGTTAAGATTTTAATTTATTTTGATTTATAAGATTATGTTAGTCTTGATCATGTAGCCAAAAATATTGACAAAGGGGTTTAAGATTATTTTATTAAAATAATCTTTATTAAAATATTATACAGTTGCTGACGTAGAAAGGTTTTAATGATTAATTAAAAAAAAAACTGACAATTTTTTTTATATTTTTAATCATTTCCATCCAAGAAACACTGTACATGTACTGTATATTATAAATACATGTACCGGTACATGTAAAAAATATAGCCTACAAGGAAACCTGTGTTAAACAGACCTTGTAGCTGCATAAAAAAGAAAGATGTACACTGTATATACAAAACAAAGTTGAAAACGCAATGTTAAAATTGCTATAAACCGGAAAACCTGGCTAAGGCAAAACGGAAAACAATTATTTCAACACAAATGTTATCATAAAAACTGTCCAAAACGGATAATTTGCCTCTTTGGTAGAGCCGGAACTGAGTGCAGTATCGTATTTTTGAATTTTTTTTTTCACTTTATATCTTTTTAATTGAAATCCTGGTGTTCTTTTTTTTTTTTTGGCTGGAAAACCTATCTAAAGTTCTAAGTGAGGTATAGATGTATTCGTAAATTGAGAAAACTATCTCAATTTCACAACTCGCAGCATCTCAAATTCTATAACTTAATTATTTTAGTAATTGCTTTTAGTTCATTGCTCAATTACTTCTTACTCATTTCTAAATTGACTCTGGTCATTATCAAGACTATTGTTGCCACTTTAAGCTAATTTTGGGGGAGAAAGAATAAGGTAATACAAATATAATAGTTAGATTAATTTTTAGTGAATATTATTTCTTTAAAGTAGGCATATAATAGTACTATTGAGTTATGCTTTTAGCTGCATTTGAAAAAAAAAGTATAATAAATTTTATAATTTAGATTAGTATGGGCATCAGATTGGCTGTACTCATCGTGATGAGTATCTTTTATTTTGAACATGTGACAGCACAATATTGTCGCAATTATTATAATGACGGCCCAAGAGCAGGACCTGGTGGCCCCGTTGCCCAAGAAAGGAGTCCAATTATATTGCTTCGGATGGCTGCTCCTCGATCTCGGTCGAGATCTAGATTTCGATCTCGACCAATACGTTACAGAGACCAAGATTTCGAGGATCTCGAAGATATAATGGATTATTAGTTTGACAAAAATAAGCCAAATTTGTAAAGAAAAAAATTTAAAAGTAGAAAGGTAGACTGTCAAAATGTAGAAATGACAAAATAAACGACGGAAATAGAAATTGATGGGTTTACATTAATTTGTTGTAATAAAAATTACGTTGTATTTTGCTGTAAATTACAAAATATTCATCGAAAGCAGACTTATCCGATGGTAGCCTACGTAATGTCGGTGCCTGAATAAATAAGTTATCTAATTTTAATTTTAAAATATAAGCCCAGTCAAATAAGGGTCGAACACCAAACGAAGAAAATGTGTCTGATATCTGATGAAGCAGGCAAAAAAAATAAATAAATAACGTATATAAATTATATACAGTAGTAGCAAACCTATTCAAACAATTGGATATTTTCTTGCTACTGTACAAAATTTGAACAACTTGAGGCGCAATTCAATTTTGAGGCTCCCTGTAAATATTTTCTTTAAGTCTATGCCCTACAGTGTGCACCACCACACATTTGTTGAGTATAATTATAATAATTATTTACTAACTGATTCATTTTAACTTGGTTTTTAATTATGTTACTTATTTGGCCAGTCACAACTTTTGAATGTTGACCAGTGCTCAAATAGCAAGCTTTCAAGTTAATTTTTAATTGTGACAACAAAACAGCTTCTGACCTAAGGCACCATCCATAAACTACGTAGTCAAGTTTTTGCCACTTTTCTACCCCCCTCCCCCTTTCTCCCTCTGTTGACAGTTGTAGCCAAAGCTTGAACCCCCCCCCCCCCTTCCCCTCTATAAACTACGTTATCACCATATTTGTAACCCCCCCCCCCCCCTCCCCCTAATACACGGGAGAAAAAACTTTCAACTTTTTTGTTTGCAATTTTAACTTTTTAATTTCAATTATGGTACTTTATTAGTACACAGAATTATCAGTTTTTAATATTAAATTTTATTTTAATCACTACATTCTATATGATATTATTTATAAATATTATATTAAACTAATCTATTATGATATTAATAAAATACGGTGGTTAAATTATTTTTAGTTTAAAATTTTTTTTTTTTTTGAAAAATAACAATTTAAAAAATGGGTACCGGTAACGTAGCATTTTTCTTACTTCTCCACTCCCCCTTGTTGCCATTTGTAGCCATGGGGCCAACCCCCTCCCCAACCCAATAAAGAATTTTAGAAGGTTGTTGGAAACATTAATTTCAAATTAACACTAACAAATCGATTGCCTTTGGTCTTAAACCCACTACAATAAGCAGAGAAATAAATGCTCAAGTTCATTAGGACTAAAACTATTTTAATCCAAACTATATTAGTACGGTAACTATTTTAAACTTGCCAATTAAAAACTAGCATCACAGTGAAAATAATTTAAGCGAGTTTTAGTAACATGTTACAAAAAATAGGGTAAAACATGATTTTTTTAGAAAAAAATTGACAGATTTTGGATAATGATAGTAACCAATTGATAACATATAATACTTATGCTCATTTTTGTTGTCCCTAAAAATGTGCCGCTTTAGGCAATAGCCTAATTATTGGAGTAACTACTATCGTTGCTACTACTCGATCCGCACTCACTTAAACCGCAACTTTCACAAGAAGAGGAATCACAATAGATGATAAAGCGATGAAAATAGAAGAAACTCATCACGATGAGTACAGCCAGTCTGGTTAAAGTTCCCATGGCCGGCGCTAATATAAATAAATTTATTATAATTATGCATTTTTTTCCAAATTTAATCTACAATATAACTCAATAGAAATACAGTATTATACTTTTTGGAAATACTTATTGCAACAGAAAAGTATTTATGAGCATTAAATATTACCCACTGTTATCTCGCTCTCCAAAATTTGTTTTAAAATGGCAACAATAAGCTTAGTCTCCAAAATGTAGAACTCGAAAGCAATTACAGTAGGCCTACTAATAAAATTTAATTAATGAGATGATTTGAGATATTGAGAAAGTTGAGAAATTAATCTAATTTTTTCTATTAACGAGCAAATCGCTTGACATCTTAGATACTTTCTCAACAATAAATACTAACAGGATTCAAATTAAAAGATTCACAGTGAATAACAGTTTGCCATTTTTAAACATGTAAATTTGTAAGATACGTTACCATTATTTACCAACAGGTTTCCTTTTTTCATTAATGATTGATAATTACTAGTGTGTTTTACTGCGCAAATAAATTAATATAAACTAGGGAATATAATTAGCAGCTAATGAATTTATACACGGTTCAAATTATTATTTGCGATACAATTACTTTTTAATTTAGATTTTAAATTGGGTACTCAATTAATTTTAATTACCACAGTTGAATATATACCTATACAAATGTTTGTTACATACAATCTTTTTGTAGTAGCGGCAGCTAGGTGTTGGTCTATTTAAAATCAAAATACACAGAAAAAAATTGTAATAAAATTGCTATCTCGTTTGCCATGAAAATTATTATTCATGTTGCTCGAATAAATAATAATTACAGTATAACAATTCCACAATTGCCAAAACTGATCTTATTATGAAGTTTTCTGCGTTTGATCAAAGCTAAGTAGGCCTATTCAGATTGTTAAAAATGTTCTAAAATATTGTTCAAATTGAACTTTTTTTGCAGTGATGTCACTTTTCCAATTTTCAAAAAAAAAAAAAAAAAAGACTAGTTTTTTTTTTAAAGAAATCTCTTTGCTTGTACTTATGAAAATTTGGCGGAAATAAGTTTGCAGAAGTTGGATTTACACTGTGTCAGGAAAAAAAAAAACATCTAAGATCAGAACTTCGTGAAAATGTGGACCGTTTACACCAAAACGTGGAACTCGTTTCATTAATTGAAATGTGTTCAAAAGTCCACTGGAAAGAAAATACCGTACTAAGCGACGCTGTGTCACCACCTTATTTTCAGTTTTTTTCCAAAACGTTCATGCTTAAGGGACACACAGGTGACACAAAAACTGCCAAGTTGCTTTTGGGAATGCAAGAAAATTGAAGTCAAAGTACAAAATTATCAATAAAAATTAATGGCTTGTAGAATTGCTTAATGTTATCGGATGTCCGAAATATTACTATACAACTGCCATCAGCTGTTAATAAAACTATCGAAGATAAGAGTTTAAAAATGGTACCATTTTACAGAGAGACTCAGAAAATGTTTTCTGTTTAAAAATAATTTTTTTGTTAATTAGAAAAATATTAAAAAAGTCAAAATTCAAAAAATGACTTTTTTCAGAAATAAAATTCTAAATGCCAAAAATGTTTTATAGACTACAGGTAGTCCTACATGTATTAAAAATATTAAAATATATGCATATATATTAGAAATTGTTTCAAAATTAAATTATGTTTTAATATAATGTAAGCTATTTTTTTAATAAATAATGTGCATTTAAAATTATGCAAGTTTCATTGATCTCTATGCTTCAAAATGAATAACGCGTTGATACAGCTCAGCGTATTAAATCGTTTTTACAAACCAAAATAATGAGACACACAAGTCAAACTTAAATTTACAACTACTGTAATTCTAAATTGTTCACATTTTGAATGTCTGAAGCAATATATCAAATAACTACATGTAGTTACATTATTTTTTAATTGTTGTTCCATTTTTGTTTTATTGTTATTAAGTTTTGTTACAGGATATACTCAGGCATTGCCTGAAATGAGGGTCAAAACTACCTTTTTGAATTTTTATATTATTTTAATATTTTTGAATTTACAAAAAAATTATTTTTATACACTAAACACTTTCTGAGTTTCAAATGGCACAATTTTTAAATTTTTATATTTGATGGTTTTTTAATATCTAATGGAAGTTGTATAGTAACATTTTGTACATAATGAGCAGTATAATACTGTAAGGCAGTGTGTGCAGTATTTGTAAACTTATCCATTAGTCCAGATATTTATTCATTTTCGTTAGAAACCTGCTTGAGTAATTTTATTATAAACCTATTTTTTTTGTTCTCATCTAGATTTAGAAATCAGGTGACTAAGTATTGATTAACAAGGAATAAATGCGAAATTATTATATCAAATCCAAAATTATTTTGAACTTTTATTTCAAAAACATACTGAATGCATATAGTTAAAAGACAAAATAGAAAAAAACATTTAGAAGAGGAAATAATGCAAAAGGGCTTCAAACTCTAGATTGACAATATATTAGGTCTATTAGCGCTACTCACCTAATGGTAATTTATAATAATATTAAAGATAGTCATTTTGTATCAATAAAATAAATATACTAATATAACTTACTTCTGTACAATGAAATTTTTAATAAAACCAAACAACAATTTTCTTAGCAAAATACTGTATAAATCTTACAATGATATTGCTTAAAAATGCTTCAGCAGGATTTAGATTCATAAAAATTAAATTCTGAAGATGTAAATAAAAAAAAAACATCGATTTTCTAAGTTTTATTTCATAATTTTGACTATTTCTAGATTTTGACAGCAGGACTGACTTTATACAATTTTGAGCTAAAATTTCAGCTTGATTTAACAGTTTAGCTTTTAACTGAGGTTTGGTGACATGTTATTAAAAATATAATAAAAAAGATTTTTTAGAAATTGAAGATTTGGCTTATTTTTGTCATATTTAACAAACTTTTTCCATATTTTCCCCTATGGGTGATTGCTTATCTGAAGCAATCTGGGCTTCATCATCTGGGTCACCACCATATCGGTTGCCTTTGGGACTGACACCATTGGGTCTGGTACCACCAGGTCTGACAGCATCGGGTTTATTACCACCAGGCCTAATACCACTGGGTGTGATAGCAGCAGGAGTAGTACCACTAGGTTTGATGCCACTGGGCTTGCTACCACTGGGTCTGATAGCACCACCTCCATAGCGATCACCACTCTCACTACCTTTGTTCCGATCACTACCATCACTACCTTTGTACCGATCACCACCACCTCCATCACTACCACCTTCATCACCACTATCTTCATCACCATCTCCACTATCCTTATCACCACCATCTTTGTCACTGCTATCTCCATCACCACCATCTCCATCGCCGCCATCTCCATGGTCATTACCACATTCTCCATCATCACAACCATCATTTTCTGCAGACAAGTGTTGAAAATAAGTTAAGCTCAGCAGGATGAGTGCAATAAGTTTGGTTAAAGTTCCCATGATAATCTAAATATACTTTTTAGAATTAAATTTTGCAAAAAGAATCTAAATTTTAGCTGACCAGTAGCTGTAAATATTACCTTCTGTTTCCTTTCTCAAACAGTGACTGCCAAGTTATGTCAAGAGTCTCAGTAATGAACTATAATTGAGCAACAAGTTGAGGCAATTATTAAAATTAAATCACATGAGATAACTTGAGAAGATAAGAAGTTAAGAAATTTGCTTAACTAATAGTTTCATTAATTGCTATTTATTATTTCATACAAGGTTGTGAAATGTATTGAGCTACATGGAAAAGTGTTTTTCTCCATTGAGATTACAAACTTTACTTTTGAAATGAATTTGAGAAAAGTTGCTCAAAATTAAATGAATACAATTTGTTATTTGTTTCTGTCCCATTTGAATTCATTATTATCTCATCATCCCATGAAATCCAGACAACAGTGATAATTGATACCCTCGAAAGGGCAAAATAACATTCTTGTGTGCACATATATTTAAGACTAACAGAAGCATCCCCAAAAAGTGATGAACAGTTGAACCACCCTGGAACCTAGCTCACAGAAATGCTTGGATCAGAATCGAAACTAACTTATGAATGTCTTCAGAAAATAAATCTCATTCACAGGAGACATTTTGGCCTCATGAGACTCTCTACTGTATGCCCTGCTGTGACTGAAGACCTGAGTAATGTTGGTCATGAAAGGGCCAGTAGAAACTGCTCTAATCAAATCGCTCAAAAAACCAGTATATCCATTTTAATTTGAGCTGCTTTTCTAGGAGTTAGTTGAAAATGTAAGGCCTGTAAGTTCAATGTAGAAATTCACTTTTTAATGTTCATGTAGTTTATTATGTTATTAAACAATTAAAAAATTGGAATAGAAATGACTTGTTAATTTTATTTATACTAATTTTAAAAGCACCTGTTTCTTAATCAACTAGACCATATTAATTTTATAAAAAGGCCTTATGTTAAATGTCTTATGTTTTAAACTTATTATAAATATTAAAGTCCTAAAGTATGTACCAGTACTTCAGTAATCTACCAATCCACATTGATCAAAAATTGAGATATTGCCCTTTTAAAGTTTTGATAAAAATAAATAAAATGCCCAGAAGTTCAACAATAGATACAGTGCAACTCCAATATTCGCCATTAATCCGTTCCAGAGAAATTGACAAATTTTGAAAATAGCAAATATCGAACAAATTTTTCCCATAGAATAACACTAAAAGTGGTTTAATTTGTTCCCAGTCTTGAATTTTGCATAATTTTTTGAAGGTACTCTCCTTGGGAGAAAAACAAATTAACCCAGAAATCATTTTAAATTGCTTATTAATCCATTAATATTGCTATAAAATTATCACTGGTTTACTTGCATTGATGTTCACAAGCATTTTTGATTCAATTAATTAACACTTTTTTTGTTAAAATTTTTAAAATTCACACTAAAAGTGGTGTCAAAAGTTTGGCGAATATCGAATTTGCGACAAATATCGAAGCTGTGACAAAAATTGACCAAGAAAAAGCATGACAAATATCGAATCTTTAGCGAATATTGAACAAGGAAAAACATGATGAATATTGAAAATAGCAAATATTGGTGGGGGCGAATATTGGAGTTGCACTGTAGTTATTAATCCAGTGGAATAATTTAGTGTATTGGAAGCTTTATGTAAATCCAAAGTCTGGATAAAATAAATATGTTAGTTAATAAATTGTCTGAAATATTAGCCATATAGTATTGCTTGAGGATTGCTGTCTTTTTACATATTGAAGAAAACAAACAATTATTTTGCTATGCAACTACAGCTTTAATTTTAGAATTTCTTACATAGATAGTTTTGTGTATTTGTAGAAAATTTCTTCACGGTCTTTAGAAAAACAAAATTTAAAAATAATCATTACACTATACATTGAAGCTCCAATATTTGTTATTAATCCATTCCAGACAGGAGGACAAATATTGGATCAATTGTTTCTATAGAAATACATTAAAAATGGTTTATTCCAAAGAATCTAATGCACATACATCAATGTTAATATTGTTTCATCATTATGACAGAGATTAACTTGGCATAATGTTCAAAAAATTTGTCTTTTTCTAAAAAATAACCAATATTGTTGGTTAAATTGCTGAAATTTTCAGAAAGTTTTAAAAATAAGAAAAAAAAAACAAACAGGACAAATGCCGAATCCTGGGACAAATATCAGATCAAAATTTCAAAGAAAAAACAAGACAAATATCGAATTTAATGAATATTGGAGCCTCAGTGTACAAATAACATTAAGTTTCTTTGTTTTAATGTTTTAGTCTACTTTTTATATTGTCATAGTTTGGAATTTAGTATTTATTCAGTTACATCAATGCAAAATTAAATTCCTACTTTCTGATGATATTAGAAATGGGCTTAAGCATAAGAATGAGAAAAAAGTCTTAACAGCTTAATCTCAATTAAAGCCAATATCACTAAAATCCTGTAAAGATACTTTTAAATTCAATTTTAAATTACAGTATTCCAAGAATTTGTTTACTATAATTATTATTGTTCCTCACTATTAAACACAACTTAGTCTAGTTTTTATTTTATTTATTTATTGACCTTCAATACCTTGAAATACCTTTATAATAAAAAAATAATAAATTTTAAAGAATGTAAACAGGAAATTTAAAGTTACTTCTAAAACAAATTGCAATTATTTTCTACCAGATGTGTAAAATATTTTTTGCAGAAAAAGTGCCACAGAACTTCTGTGGATTTTTTTAAAAAAATTTGTCAGAATATGAATTTTTAAATTAATTTTCATTGAGGTACAGTTATCACCATGCAATTTTCATTTGCACTATCATATTGGTAACCAATATTATTTTTAACATAAATGTGAAATTGAAAAATAATTTACAACAACAAAATTGTAATTAAACTGATATTACAGTAATATTCTGTATACAATTTTTAATAATATTACAATGTACATAGTAAGAAATGTTTTAAACCAGGGCCCTAACTCATAAAAATATTATTATACTCTGACAATACAAACACATACATTATTTATGGTTTACAAGTTTGCCCATTTCTACATTTTGGCAAGGCTAAACAATTTTGCACTCTAGATGATAATAAATATGCTGCCCCCTCCTCTTCCATAATATTGTTTGATTATGCAGATTATTTCACTTTTTAAATGAGTTTATTAACATGCTATAAAAAAAATGGTTACATTTTTTAAAATGCAGTATTAGCAAATTTGGCTAATTTTTTTTGCAAAATTAATGATGTCTTAGCCAACTTTTTCGCATATTCGACAGTCGAGGCAATCGTCTATTTAATCTAATTTGGATTTTACCACCATTTTTGCTGCCACTGTCTTTGCTGCCACTGTCTTTGCTGTTACCATCTTTGCTGTTACTCTCTTTGCTGCTACCATCTTTGCTACTACCATCTTTGCTGCTATCATTTTTGCTGCTACCATTTTTGCTGCTACCATCTTTACTGCTACCGCCTTTACTGCTACCATCTTTACTGCTACCATCTTTACTGCTACCATCTTTACTGTTACCATCTTTACTGCTACCATCTTTACTGCTACCATCTTTACTGCTACCATCTTTACTGCTACCATCTTTACTGCTA
>JAQGAZ010003794.1:0-10375 GCA_034692225.1 Polydesmus complanatus
CCTTCAAATAGTTTGTGGAGCCAAACGGTGAGGGTGGCCATTTTCGGATAATAGATTTCGTACTTGTTAGCTGAAGCCCCTTCCACCATCGCCTGAGCCGCTTCTTCCGCGTTTCCGGCAATATCCAGCACGTCGAAGGTTTTCTGGGTGTTTTCAATAATTTCCCCTAGTTTTTGGGTGTTTATCCAACCGAAAATGACCAACGAAACGGAAACTCCGGCATCCCTGAACTTCAACTCCTGTCTCCACGAGGAAAAGAAACCTTGCAGAGCGTGTTTGGAGGCGCTGTAGACGGTAAAGCCGATTAAACTCATTTTTCCTAAGATCGAAGAAACCACAACCACGTGACCTTTACTCGTTTTGAGCGTTTTTAGAAATTGCGACGCCAAATCGACGTAAGAAATAAAGTTGACGTTATTTAAAGTTTCTAATTTGCTCATATTTTGAGCGTTTCCATACCACAGAGAGTGCTCTAGAAGTGCGTGGTTAAGGATGAGGTAATCCAATTTACCTCCCAGCTCTTTCAACGTCGTCTTAACCAATCTCGTTCGGTCCTCAGGCACCGCCATATCCGCGACCACCGAAACTACCTTTTTGGCTCCGAATTCTTTACATTTCTTCGCCACTGCTTCCAGGAGTTGCCGTCTGCGGGCGGTGATCACTAGCTCCACTCCTAATTTTGCGTATTTGAGGGCCACTTCTTCTCCGATCCCCGAAGAAGCTCCGGTCACCAACACCCGCTTGCCTCGCAATAACTCCGGCTGGAAGGGAGCGCACGAATTAAAGTAGAAGAAAGCCATTAACACTGGGAGAATAACTAACAAGAATTTAAAACCAACAGACATGGCTGACAAATTATTATGTTCTGTAGTACTTAATCGCGAGGAAGTAAAATCTGAATTATTAGCACCGCCCATCGCCAGCCTTGTGCGCATCATTATTCATGTTTACTCGTTTTATCTTGTGATTGCTATAGTAGAATAATAATTATTGCGTAAGGAAGGCCAATTTTTTTTTTTTTTTGAGATGCAGTTAATTTATGTTTACTTAATTTTGCAATCAAAGCGAGGAGTGCCATGTCATTGCTTATAATTTAAAGTTGGGAGTGATAGACATAATAATTATCTACATAATTTCTCTCGTTTCATTCACAATGTTAAACCTTGAAAGATTAAACACTCTTCTTGTGTGCGAGTGTCAAAAGTCTCAAGTGTAATTTTTTTCCCCCGTCTGCACTTTTCTTGAAATTAATGCTCAATTGAATAACTCTTGCCAATTTTTAATTATACACCGATATCTTAAAAGAAAATTAATTAAAATAGAAGCCATTATCTGTAAACGATTAAACTTTTTCATTTGAAACGCAATTACCTTTTTTTTTTTTTTTTTTTTGCTTTAAATTTCAACTACGATGTTCTAAGTTTCAAAAAGAATTGTGTGTTTTTAAATCTCGGAACTTTCCAAAAAAAAAAAAAAATTAAGTTTTTAAAAATTTTAAATTTAAAGAATTTCAATGAAAGTTTCCTTATTTAACAGTTAAGAAATTGGATATCGAAATGAATTAATTAAATCTCAATTTTTACATCAATTTTTTTTTTTTAATGATTTTAAACTAATAAACATCTATTATTTTAATTTATAGGTCAGTGCATTGGAATGCTAATTTGAGTGGCGATCCTGTAGGTTTTCCGCACATCTGGGAGTATCCCTCTTCACGCAGCATCATTCTGGAAAAAGTTCTTGGAAAGCTGCAACAAGAAGCTACAATTGTTTCCCTCCCCGGGGGAAACTCGAAGGTACGGGGGTTTATTAATCGTTGTACTCATTCCTATTTTCATAATTAACAATGATAGTGACATTACGTTTTTTTATTTATTTTTAGTCTTAATATGTTTTTTTACCTTGGACACCAGGAAAATTGGTCTTGCTCTTGATTACCCTAACTTCTCTCCGCATTCAACCGTATGTTCATCTTACTCTAGTTTTGTTATTTAACGTTGCCTAATTTATTTTTTAAAATCGTTTTTTTTTTATATAGAATGAAAAATCGACTTTTGTGCATACTCCTCAAGGTGGTCAACTTAATTATAAACATTGAACGACACTGCGGACGAATATTCTTGTAGGTAAGCTTCCCAACAATTTTATAGCCTTTTAAATTTGGAACGTTTGATTTTTGTGTTTTTTTAATGCTCAAATCAATATTTATTTTTTCAATTGAGAGTATAATGTTTAAATCTAACTTAAAAACCCACGTTGCGGAGAAGAATAATCAAATACCACGCGTAATACCCATGGCGAAAAGCCATGTTATATTTTTTCAAGAATACACACATGCACATGATTGTACAGTGTATAAGAAAAAAAATTATACGTGTAATTAATTAAAACTGCGCGCCAGAAATTAGCCAATATTGCTGTAAATCTTCGAAGAAGCCTGGAAATAGTTTGTGGAGCCAAACGGTGAGGGTGGCCACTTTCGGGTAATAGATTTCGTACTTGTTAGCTGAAGCTCCTTCCACCAACGCCTGAGCCGCTTCTTCCGCGTTTCCCGCAATATCCAGCACGTCGAAGGTTTTCTGGGTGTTTTCAATAATTTTCCCTAGTTTTTGGGTGTTTATCCAACCGAAAATGGCCAACGAAACGGAAACACCTGCATCCCTGAACTTCAACTCCTGTCTCCACGAGGAAAAGAAGCCGTGCAGAGCGTGTTTGGTGGAGCAATAGACGGCCGCGCCAATTAAACCCATCTTTCCTAAGACCGAAGAAACCACCACCACGTGACCTTTACTAGTTTCCAGCGTTTTTAAAAACTGCGACGCCAGATCGACGTAAGACACAAAGTTGACGTTATTCAAAGTTTCTAAATTGCTCATATTGTGAGCATTTCCCAACCACAGGGAGTGCTCTAGAAGTGCGTGGTTAAGGATGAGGAAATCTAAGCCTCCTCCCAGCTCTTTCAACGTCGTCTTCACCAATCTCGTTCGATCCTCAGGCACCGCCATAGCCGCGACCACCGAAACTACTTTTTTGGCTCCGAATTCTTTACATTTCTTCGCCACTGCATCTAGGAGTTGCCGTCTGTGGGCGGTGATCACCAGCTCCACTCCAAATTTTGCGTACTTGAGGGCCACTTTTTCTCCGATCCCCGACGAAGCTCCGGTCACCAACACCCTCTTGCCTCGCAATAACTCCGGCTGGAAGACATCGCCGGAATTAAAGTAGAAGTAAGCCATTAACATTGGGAAAATAACTATCAAGAATTTAAAAACAACAGACTTGGCTGACAGTCATAAAAGTTATAGTTTAAACAACTTGTTTGTAGAGAAAGTTGAAAAAGAATTGACAGCCGCCCAACATCAACATCATTGTCATTCTTTTCAAGGTTTTTTTTTATTTTATTTAATACGCGTATATTTCTTGCGCAAACCGAGTGAAGGGGAGTAAAATTTGCCAAATAATAATACAAAATAATAATTAGCAGCGATTAAGTTTACGCGTGGTTTAGCAAATAGAGCCTAGCGGAAAACGAGCCAAATTGAGTCGTGAAATCTTTAATGAGAGTTTATTGGCAGCGAGTTTATTGGAGCGGGAAACGCATCTCCTGCACTTGATTTTATTAATATTTCTTCCGCTCCTTTACGACGTTAAAACCTTGAGAGTTTTAACACCTCTTGAAAATTTAATAGTGGCCACTCATTAGTAATAATTAATTCTAATTTTTTTTTTTTTTTAATATTCGTTACAGTATGTGCTAACTGTTTAATAAGGGTATAGACCTTCGTTGTGCTGGAGATACAAGTGCACCCACGCGGAACCCGTTATATTTTATACCGTACCGTTTTCTAAACAAAAATTAAGTGTTTACATTATTATTCGAGTTAAAAGTAGGCAAAACCTGGCATATTCTTTTAAATTCTATTCGCGTCTACTGCATCGATTTTATTAGACTTAATTATTATTTTGTGAAGTAAACATTATAAACGAATCAACGAATTTCAAGATATTACTAATGACCATAGTTTTGATTGGAAATGGGTGACCATAATTATTTTAACCAGCTATACGAAGAGTAGATAATGTTTTCATGAATGGGTACACAAGTTTTAAATTTTAATTTGGGAGTATAAAAAGCTTCGCTCTGCGTTACTGTAGGGCAATATTTTGTTGGTATAGGAATTTTATAGGAGAGAATTATTATCAGTGAAACGCTTTAAAAATAATTGTTATTAATTTGTTGTTCTATTCGTAGCTATCAACATTTGAATTTTTCACTCAAAATTAAATTTTATAAATCAAGGTTAGAAATCCTGCACCTAACAGGTATTAGGAAACTATTAAATCTAAACATTTTTTTTTTAATTTAAAAATTATTACATTTTTTTTGGTTCAATTATTGTTCATACATGTATTTGAGGGTTCATGTTTACTTATCTTATTTTGTGATTAACATTATGTTAAACCTTCATGCACCAAAAGAAGTTGTAGATAAGTGATAGCGGTACTGTATCTGTAAATAATGAGTAGCCTACAATGTCTTCTCCCCTTACACTTACTGTATGTCGCTATTAGAATAATTATAGGATAAGAATTGTTTGCCCGTATTCAGCTTTAATAATAATAATTAATTTTCTTTTTCTTCATAAAAAAATGAAATTAAATGAACCACCGCTTCAATCAAGTTTAACTATTGGGAAATTATTTCTTAGATAATTCTGAGATTATTGAATTGAGAAAGCTAATTATTATTTTTTTTTTTTTTTTGAGGCGTTGCTTATTATGTTTACTTAATTATGCAATCAAAGCCAGGATTACCATGTCATTGCTATGAAAATAACGTTGACCCAATTATTTTATACAGTAACTTAAAGATGGAGTGACAGACATAATTGTTATCTTCATAATCACTTTAGTTTTATTGATAATGTTAAACCTCGAAAGTTTATACACTCTTGTCTGGATGACAGTCAAAAATTTCAAGGGTAGTTATTTTTTTTTCGTTTGCACTGGCCTTGAAATTAATGCTCAATGAAAATGTTGCCAATTTCTATCTTATACATGCACGCGTATAAACCGGTATCTTAAAAGAGAATAATTTCATTTTTTACGTCAAATTTTTTTTTTTTATGATTTTAAACTAATAAACATCTATTATTTTAATTTATAGGTTAGTGCATTGGAAAGCTAATTTGAGTGGCGATCATGTAGGTTTTCCGAACATCTGGGAGTATCGCTCTTCACGCAGCATCATTCTGGAAAAAGCTCTTAGAAAGCAGCAACAAGAAGCTACAATCGTTTCCCTCCGGGAGAAATTCAAAGGTTAATTTATTAAACTTTGCACTTATTCCTATTTTCATAATTATCATTACGTTTTTTATTTTTAGTCTAATACAGTATGTTGTTTACTTTGGACACCAGGAAAATTGGTCCTGCTCTCGATTACCCCAACTTCTCTGCGCATTCAACCGTATGTTCATCTTACTTTAGTTTTGTTATTTTACGTTACCTAATTTATTTTTAAATTCGTTTCTTTTTATCTAGAATGAAAAATCGATTTTGCTGCTAACTCCTCTGGTGCCCACTAGGATTTTCTGTGTTTGTTCGAGATATATAAGTTCGCGTTAAAAGTTCGATGACATCATATTCGTGTTAAAAGTGTGCGATTGACAACATCGAGTTTCTATACTTTTATTATATCGGTATATAGACATGAATTCCATCAGCAACCAAGTGACGGAATGCGAGACTTTCAAGGCGGTCAAATTAATGATAAATATTGGACGACACATGGACGAATAGTCTAGTAGGTAAGCTTCCCAACAATTTCATAGCTTTTAAATTTGTAACGTTTAGTTTTTGTGCGTTTTAATTGCTCGAGCCAATATTGTCCGATTACAAATATGATACAATTGACTTTCAGTTGATTAAAATTGCGCGTGTAAGCATTGGTGCCGATCTTCAACGAAATCTTGAAACAACTTATGGGACCAAACCATGAGAGTGGCCGCTTTCGGGTAATAGATTTCGTACTTCATAGCCGAAGCTCCTTCCACCAAAGCCTGAGCCGCGTTCTCGACGTCTCCGGCAAACTTCAGGACGTCGTAATTTGTGGCTTTGTTTTTCAGAATGTTTAAGAATTCCTGCCTCAACGAGGAAAAAAAGCCTTGCAGAGCGAGTTTATTGGAACATTAGATTGCACTCCTGATTAGACTCATCTTTCCTAAGAGCGTGGACACCACCACCACATGACCTTTACTCACTTCCAAGGTTTTTAAGAATTGCGAAGCCAAATGTTCGTAAGAAATGAAGTTGACGTTATTCATGGTTTTGACTTCGCTCATGTTTTGAGCGTTTCCTAAGCAAAAGGCGTGGTCGAGAAGTGCGAACATGATTAAGGATGCATGGGGAAATCCAATTCACCTCTCAGCTCTTTCAACGTCGTTTTCACCAGCATTTTCCGATCAGCAGACATCACCATATCCGCGACCACCGAAACTACTTTCTTAGTTGCCGTTTGCGGGCGGTGATCACCATCTCCACTCCGATCCCCGAAGAAGCTCCCGTCACCAACACCCGCTTACCGGAATTAAAGTAGAAGTAAGCCAATAACAGTGGGAGAATAACTATGAGTAGCTTGACACCAACGGCCATAGCCGAAAAATATTTAGGTATTATAATAGGACGTAAGAATTTAAAGTTTGAACAACTTCTATCGAGAGAAAGTCGATAATGAATTGACGCCGCCCACCACCAGCATTTTACACATAATTAATACGGTATTATAATATATTTTTTCTCTCTAAGCATTTTATTTTTATTACCTCTTCATTACCATATTATTCAATCTCGATCCACATGTGGTTACAGTAGGCCTACGTGGTTTAGCAAATTACGATTAGCCTAAAATTAAGCCAAATTGAGTTTTGTGAAGGCCAAGGACAGCTTCAACGATGTTTAATTAGATGAATTAATTTTTAATTAGTTGATCAGGCTATTGTTATTTGAGGTTCAAATATTAGTTTGAATTTATTTTCTCGTTGATTGTTTTTTTTTTTTTTTAATAATTTGATTTAATTTTTGTTATTTTTTTTTTTGCTTTCTTCTACTTCTCCTCTACGCTCCTTTTTTCATCAATTTATTCTTGGATGCTTTTTTTCAACAACCACATGAAATGGCCTTAGCATCTATCTACATTTGCGCGGTTGCTGCTTGCTACGTGAAAATGACGTGGAATGCGCTTATTGAAAGCGCAAAAGAAGGGAAATCTGACTTTAATACGAAGAAGCAAGAAGATCACAGTGATCACTGGCTCTATTCACTGCGTATTATCGATTGGAAGCTTTGATCAGTCAAACGGACGAAGGTAAGCTCCTTGACCATGCTGGTCATCCGAGCCACTGCAGCCCTGAGTCTCGCATTCGTTTTCGATTTTCACAGTGCAGCGTTCGAATACTTTGGATGGGGGGAAAAATAGAGAGAGTAATATTTTTATTTTATTTGAGTAAAGACAATTTACATTAATTTTAACGATAATAATATTTGTGTGCAAAGATTTAGAATTTCAATTGATATACAACAATTTTCTTGCTTAAAGTTTCTAATTTAAATTATCGAATTGACGCAGTTGGTGTTGTCCACTGCTTCAGTACACAACTGTCAAAATTAAACAGAATTTATTATCTGGAAAAGAAATAAATTTTAAAAGTGCTAATTTACATTGAAAAGTGTTTCTTCACTGATGGGATCTCCGCTCAGAGTGAGTTGACTATGGTCCAGAACCAGGTGATTCAGCTCAATCAAATGCTGCAATTCAAGCTAAGATTTATCAAATTAAAATCACAAAACTCTCGATTAATAATTGCAGGTATTAAAAATCCATACTTGATATCGGTTAAAGGAGATGAAACCCATTGACGTCTTCTCGAGAACAGCTGAGTTGGATATCACTCGACCAATTGATGGCACCTGATCAAAATTAACTTAAATGAAAAACATGGTACCGGTAGTTAAAATATTTGTTTAAAATGTATTTGTTTGTACTAACCAATTTATTCGTAGCTGAAGCCATTCGCAGATAAAAGATCAGAAGGAAAGCGTTTAACACATTGAGGTTAACTTCACCCGCCGATCTCAAAGTCAAAAGAAGATCTCCATTAGCCTCAAACAGTAGCTTGTATTGATAAATGACCAGCGAAAAACTGAGCGCGGTAGTCGCTCGCAACGTAAACATGATGAAAGATCCCACGTCGTCCACTCGTCTGATTAATCTTGTCAATCGGTAGTACGCGGTGAACGATCGAGTGGTCATCTTTCTTCTTCGTAAGTCGGATTTGCTCGTTTCGCTCTCTTCAATCAACTCGTTCCACGCTATTTTCACGTAATAAGCCATGCCGCAGATGTAGGAGGCTACCAAAGCCAGAAAGAGATACGGTATGATGTGTAGAATTATCTGCACAAAATAATGATAATTCTTCAGCATGATATCCAACGAGTATCCCGAAATTTTGCCGCAATAAATAGATAGATGAAGTGAATAGATGAGAGAAGGAGCGTATAAGAAGAGTTGCAGACACCTTTTTATCCGTCGGCATTGTTGATCGGTCATCCAGCAGCCTTTGCTCAGTTCAACCAACTCACCCCATCGCCTCCATTGAAGCAAACAAGACACGTAGGTCAACGTGTTGACCAACCAAGACATAATTTCGAAAATGAAATAGAGGTTTAGCCGTTTGTTGGTAAACACTGGATGGGTCAAAGTGAGCATTCTCTGAAGTATGTAACCTCCAGTTTCGCTTACGTAATAACAAGTAAAGAATACCGCTATCGGGAACTTCAGGGTCTTCCAAAAGATGTTCTTCTCTGCCCTCCAGTTGGCTCCATACAGGTTCAAGATGATCCGCAATGGACCCAGAGCCTCGTAAAGCGTTCTCTTCGACATGACCATTCGCTTTGTGGCTGCGCAACAAATGAGGGTATCGATTAGAGAGTTATTGATTCACTCTAAAAGCTGCTTTGTGTTCGAAACAACGCTCGTTTATTTACTAACCACTTTCTAACAAAAGACTAGCGATGTTTACATTCGGTGCAGCATTAAAACGACGTTGCAAAACAAAGAGATGAATAGTAATTTGGAGAACAAAAAAGCTTTTAGCGTTTATTGGAATTGGGTGGAGAGTTTGTTGTGATCTATATCTCTATGGAGAAATCAACAAATGGATCTCACGTGCGAATTGTACGTAGGACAGTGCTGGTTTCATTTATGGAAATGGACTCGTCACATGCATTTGCTGCGCCGACCTTATCCATTGACATTGAAGGTTAAAAAAATACCTTATTTATCAGCGCTTTACAGACATTCCAAGAACATACTGTAAGTAATATTGACATTTTCTTTTTTTTATTTGCATTTAAAAAATGAATTAATCTATTTTTAAGATTATGTTGGAGCTGAAACTGTGTGTCAGGGGAACAACGATATTTTCGTTTCTGGTAAACAAATCTTTAAAATAATACAGGTTTTAATTTATAACATAGTCGCGCTTTATAGTTTAAACACATTTGTTTGACTTTAATATTTTTAAAAATCATGTATAGACTTTGGTAATTTAGCTCTAAACATTTGCATTAGAGTGAGGACTCGTACGGGGAGTTCTGAAAATTTAGATTTTTCTAATGCTAATTTTGTTTGATGAACAGTGACGTGACTCTGCATTAAACAAATCACAGTTTAGAATCTTTGCAAATGAAAGCAAGACATTCTTGTTTTTAACTGAATATGTAGCAATGATATATTTGTATTTGTTTATTAAGGTTGCTATGAGAGGAGGAAATCTGGGTTTGTTCTATGTGCGAACGAAGAAGAGGGCGTTGACAGTAGATCAATAGTCTCGTCGTGTGTGTTAGCTGAAAAAACGACATTGACCGTACGGAAAGGCAGGATTGAGCATCATTGTTGAAATCAGATAAGTATATATATTATATAACGTAGATGTTTATAGTTTATTTACAGAATACGATTCTTTAAAGTTTGTTTTTTCTTAAATATTCTCACTAGGCCAACTCGAGTTTTCTGCAACTTCAGTTACGTCGCTCGCTGTTGGATGATCCCTAGCTGCTCCTCACACCGAATCGTCTCCATCCAAAGCCGAAAAATTGATCACTAAGGAGGATAAAGTGAAGAAGAAATAGGAACATCAATTACGCTGTTAGGGTAATAAATATATTTAATTATGTCTTCGATTAAGTGACTTTATCTTTCTGTTTCGTTGTTTGTAGCATATCACGCGAATGGAAGCGGTAGGATTTGCCTAGGCTCTCATTCAGGGACTTGATCTGTAGATTATTACCATCTGGATAATTATTATCCTCGTTGTTA
>JAQGAZ010003795.1:0-10373 GCA_034692225.1 Polydesmus complanatus
AATATTTTTTTTAGTTGTACCTGAGATCCTTAACAAATCTATTTGCTTTTGGCAAGTGCAAAAAATCCAATAAGAAAAACATTCGTCTTTGTATGGTGCTTCTGTCCATTTTGTAAATGCGACCAAAATATTCCAAAGTTTCTTGAATGGTAAATTCGTTAAACAGAGCAGTATCCTATAATTAAAAAAATAACAATTAATTAGATGAAAAAAGTTTTGAGATGAAAACAATTTTGAGGAATTTACTTGAGGCATGTAACCGACCCTGTGACCTGGAATGCCACTTTCCGGAGTTCCCGGAAAATGACCAAAAACCTTAATGAATCCACTTTTAATGTTTAAGCGACCTACAATCGCTTTCAATAAAGTAGTTTTTCCGCAACCCGATGGTCCAAGGAGTCCATAACTGTCAAATAAAAAATTATTTTAAAACTTAGCATGTACATTTTCAAATAAAAAATAAAAAAAAAGAAAACTAAATTAAAACAATTCCCATCTTAAAAATTAATGATTAACAAAGCTTTCTTTTAATAATTTTAACGGGCAAATGAAAATAATTATTTTAATAAGTCTAAAATGAGAACTTTTATATCAAAAGTTTAATGACTTTAACATTTTTTTTAAAAAAAATCTAATTACCATATATAAAAGTAAAACAAAACAATTGCCTTTAAAAAATAAGTCCACGAATTTCGTGATTTTGCTTAATCATTAATTATATACACTGTGCATAGTTGACCTTAATAGAAAATAAAATTATACAAAAATTCCTATATTCTCTCCTTATTTTATTTTAATAATTATAAAAAAAAGCTTCGCGTTTTAATTCTATATTAAATGTTTTTTTTTATATAAAAGAAAACTTTCACATAAATCAAAAAAAAAAATTAACATTGACAAGATTTACGTGACCCGCCAACCGATTTAAAAATAAATAAATAATCTTTAAATATTTAAGAGCTTATGTCACACATGTCCCACCCATTCGACGCCTCCCATCGCCTTCCATTCTAAGTCATGGTCGCACACGATGACATCTCGAATGAGGTACAGTATACCCTGTCACTACTAGGATTCCGAATGGGGAAAGATAACTCAACGTACTTCTATGTCTCGATTTAGGCCGTTTCTAGGTTAAATTTACACGAATTTGTTTACAAAACGAGATGTCGTAATGATATTTAAGAGATTTTTTTTCTCTCTCTATCTTTCTTTTATGTTATTGACATCTACTTTGAGTAGCCTAACCTTAATACCGATACCAGTATTAAAAAAAAGTCTGCATAACGAACTTTAAGAGGATAAATAATTTGTAATCTGCATTAAAAAATAGCTTCAGATTGCTAAATTCATTATTAGAAACAAATTTACGTTTGGAGTCCTTGGTTTCACCATTTTCAATTAAATCTTAACACTTTTAGAGGCCAGCCCTCTATTGTCCTTATACCATTGCGAGATTTTTCATGAACCTACAGTAATTATTATTACACTACATGTATATCGGCGTTTTACGAGACTTGAACTTGTCAGCTACGTATTTCACTGTACTAAAATCAATTCCTCAAAATACAAATTGATATTAAAACAACTTGGGAATCACAAATTAAAAATAACCGGATTGACAATTAATTAAAATAATAATAAACGATATAACGCGAAAATACATTAAATGAGGACAAGATTTAATAAACGAAATAAATAAATAAAAAAAAAACAACAAGATATGTTCAAGGTTATTTTTTTTTTCTTATTCTCCTCCCAATTCTGTTCCTAAAATCTAAAACCCATTCAATAGAAGAAGAAAAAATATGCACACTCAGACAGCGATTGATCAGTCATCATCATCATCTGTGTGTAAAATTCGGTGTGAAAGTGTAATGAGAAATGTGTGTCAGGTGGTCGCTTAAAAAAAAGTGTGTCAATGTTGAACCGGTGCACAAAAACTCAAAACACACCGACTGAGTTCCAAATAAGACGCCACAAGTCCCAAATCAAAGCGCGTGCCTGTGAGGAGGAAATTCAATACGAGTAGCTTAGTCTTCAATTTACATAATAATAAAATAAAAAAAAGTAAACATGCGTTGTATAATACAGTATGTTAATGTGGGTAATTAATTCAGGCAAGTGGGACAATGGCTTTAGCGGAGACGAGAGACACACCTCAATAAAGCCGATAAAATAAGCATTGTGATTTATGTTACGACATTGAATACATACGAAACCCCCCAAACATTATTTTTTTATTTGATATATTATTTTAATTTAGGTGATGTAACGAACTGCTTCGCGTTGACAATTATTTACAGGAATGCGCGCATGTGCACTTTTTTTTTTTAATTTTTTTTAAAATAAATTTAAGCTATTACAGCATCGTTCATGCGTTTCTATTTACTTGGGTAAATCTTATTTGAAGATACATAAAACCTCGCTAACACGTTTCTGCCAACGTTACTTGTCCAGAATATTGCGTTAATCTGTTTGGTTTTCTCTCCCTGCGTTCCAGATAAGCAGGGTCTTTTTAGAGTTTTTTATTTAATAAAAATACTCGACTGAACTTCTAATAAAATTCCGTCAATTTCTAAGGGTTTTCTCAGGTTTATCATATCGAATAAACACTATAAGAAAGTTTTTCAACTTTACCCCATCCCCTGAACGTTATAAGAGAGTTTGAGCAGCTTTACCGTATTCACTAAACGCTATAAAAATCAGTTTTACCGCATCCGCTAAACTCTACTAGAAAGTTTTCTTAAGTTTTTCGTGCGAGTTTGCCTAATTTAGAAGAAAATGTGTCAATAAAAAGTAACAATTTTAATTACGTTAATGTGATCGAAGCGCTTATTAAGATAAAAAATTAAATATGTTCATAAATGGCTAACTACGTATTTTGTTTATAAATGGAAACAACCATTTATTTTATTCATTGTCCGTCATAAAATGAGTAATATTATTGTACTCTCAAATCTTATTATAAAATTCATACGGAAAACACTTCTAAAATATTACGGAAATATTTACAGTACGGTACGTACTTTTACGGTATGAATTTATTATGGAAATGTACATTGTTGTGTTTTGTTTACAAAGTATGTTACTGAATTATACCACTCGTAAGAATGTGTTGGTACAGTGAGCACTATCTAGTGTTAAGCGATGTCTATGGAAAATGGGGATCTACATAATTACGAGAAATTTTTTTTTTTTGCTAAACAAGATTCAAATCTCTCAACATTTTCTGGAACAAAATCAAAAACTGAAAGAGAGTTAGCAACGAAATATTATAACTTATTATTATCATCATATTTTGACGTTTGAGGAAATAGAAAATAAATTAATATAGAACGCGTTTTGTTAAACGTAAAAAATTTTGGGGGAAAAAAAAATAAAATTAAAAAAGTGTTTATTACGCCATAAAAAAATATTATGGCATCTTTCTTTTATGTAACCAAAAAAGAAAAAAAAAACGAAATTGATGCTCCAAGACCACAATGACATCATCATTCACGTGGATAACGAAAGATTAAAAAAAAGGAAAATAATATGATTGTGTCATAGTTTCCAACATTCAAAAAAAAAAAAAAAGTAAAATCTCTCGCGAAATAAAAAAATTTAAAATTACGTTATGAATTTAGGACGAAGAAATAATAATAATAAAGAAAGAAAGAAAGAAAGAAAAAAACCCCATCGTTGCTTCATTTTGATCTCCGCTGATTTTCAGAGAAACAAAAATACGTAAATGGAAAAATATTTCGCTTTAGGACCAGGCCTTGAAATCATTTTTCCATTTTCAACTTATTCTCAGCGTGCATTTATTGAAAATGCATGACGATGACGTCATCAAACGTGAAAAAAGACGTCACAAAACGAGAGAAAAAAAAAATCTATTCTTATTTCAAAATTTTAAGAATAATTATTAATAAATTTAAAAAAAATTAATACTACTGTAGTTACAAAATCTTAAATCTCCAATAAAATTTATTACATGTACGTCAATTATTTTTTTCAAAGACTGACGTGCAATTTAAATAATAATAGCAATAAAAATAAGAAATTCGAATAAATTTCGAATACAAAGAAATGTAGATAAAACAAAATTCTCAGTAAAAGAAAATTATTTTTTTAAACTGTCACTTTAACGAAAAAAATAGGCCTACAACTATTTTTTTTTAAAAAAAAAAATAACTGCTCAGAAATAATTCTATAATGAAAAAAAACTTTAAAAACCAAAAATATTGCTAGGAAGTTCATCCCTAGCAAAAAAAAAAAATATAAATAAATGCTATATTAATCATTAATTTATTTCGATTGTTTCGCACTTTAATGAATTTTCAGTTCAGCGATCAAATTGTCCATACTATTAAAGTTCGTTATACCGAAGCTTTACTCTAGTAAATTTCCATGCCAAACCGCTATAATTAAACCTCTGTTCAGCTTCAAAAATAAAAATAAAAAAATTTCCCCCTTTTTCTTAAAATGCAAAAACTTTACATAAAATAATTTCGAGAGACTATTTCTTCGAAGCGGTTTTTTTTAAATTAGTTTTTAAGCTTAATAGTAATAATGATGATGAAAAAGTGACTTACATGATGCCTTGAGGGACGGTTAAGTTGAGTCCTTTGAGGACGTTAATCTTGTTTCTCTTGGAGCCGTAGCTTTTGCAAAGGTTTCTGGCCTCCACCGCCAATGGCGTTGGCGGTTGATTTCCTTTGCCCGACCCAGCGATCACCTGAGGCGACACCTGCATAATTAGCTGGTGAGGAATGTTGACCACTGTCCCGTTGACCAACATGGGCGTGACGATGACGGGTTCCGGTTCACCCCCGCCGTTGGGTATACTTCCTCCTCCTCCTCCTTCCATATCCACCGCCGTTGGCGCCGTTTGCGCTTGGGATTTGTCGTTATCGTTGGCGTCCAAATCCAGAGGTCTCATAAGAATGCCGTTGATTCCGTTGTGAGCCACTCCGTTTTTCATAGCTGTTTTTCCGTCGTCTAAACTCAGAGCGTGGTTCAAGTATCCGTTGAGAGGGGGGTTGTGATGATCCTGATGCTGCTGTTTCTTCGAAGTATTTTCCAAGGTGTGGAACTTTTTAGCGTATGGTGGATAGCGACTCAATTGGTCCATAGAATAAGTCTCAGAATCCCCTGGAAAAAGATATCAAAATTATTATTATTAATTATAATAAAAAATAAACATAAGCTTAAATAAAAGAATAGTAATAATTCATCATTAATTGTGTATACTGTAATATAAAAAAGTATTGAACTCCCTTGTGCACGAAATATGCACGGTGTTCGTTAAAAAGTGCACCCAACTGAATTAGTATTAAGTCCTTTTAATAATGTAAAAATTTGACTGCCACATGGAAAAACTGTCCTTTAAAGACTGTTTTTCAACTTTGAATTGTTCTATTCTGTGTTTAAATTATCCTCTTCCGGCCTCAACACTCACTATGCGCTAAACTGATTCCAACTTCATCAAGTTAGTCTCATGTCTGTATCATGCGTTGGCGCACTTGTTCAATAACCCAGAATTATGGGGAATGATGCAAGAAAACAGAACGAAACATTCGCGGGAGGCAGTGTCAATTTCGATTATTGTGGTCGTGTATGCAGGTGGGGGGAGGTTCATAGTGAGTGAGTGAGTATAATGCTTGTGTGGAGCCTGAAAAAGGATATTTCGGACACAGAATAGAATAATTCAATGTTAATCAAGTCATTAAAGGGAAGTTTTTTTCACGTATCATTAAAATATTTAAATTATTAAGAAGATTTAACACTAATTCAGTTGGGTGCATTTTTTTACAGACACCATGTACATGTATGTTCGCAAATTAATTTCTAAAATCCTAATTATTCTTTATAATTTCTTAATGTTATTTTTATTCGCCTTTATCGATAATTCTATTAAAATAATGGTAGTCGAAATGAACAAAACCAAATAAAATAATATGATCTGAGCTGGTTGAAATGTTTGTCTTGTTCAAATGAGGTTAAGTTCCGCCCTGTTAATTTTAATCGAATCGAACGTTAATCAAAATAAAGCGCCACCTTAATTTTTTTTTTTCTTTTTCTTCTTTCTCATTGTTGTTTACAAACATAATATTAAGATAATGCGCCTACACTACTACTCTAATCTCTCTATTGCATTACTATCGAAACATTCGCATTGGTGCACTTTCCTTCGATATACGCGCCGCTTCATTCGAATAAGGATACAGCACATTTAATATTACTGCAATACATACACTACACTAGTTCCGTTTCGCACGATGAATTTCAAAATTAATTAAGAACGAAATTATTCCCCCCCCCCCCCCTCCCTCCCCCCGAATTTAAACAAACGTAATAATTAGTTCAATTCGACTTGTTTCACATACTTTGCTTACAATACCCGCTATAACAAAAAAAAAAAAAAAATGTTGGTGTGAACTTTCCCGAGAAAAGTCATTTGTATGTATTTCTTTCGCATTATTAACGAATGTTCTTGATTGAAAATTACACTATTTCCAATGAATGTTTCAGGAGTATTTTTTTTCTAAATAAATTAAGAATTTTTGTTTCTTCTTTTCATAATTTTATTTTATTAATACCGCAGTTTTAGAAAGTGCTTTTCAACTTTTTTAAGTGCTTTGCCTTAAATTTCGTAAATTTAGTTCAAAATTTATTAAGTGCTAATTATAATAAGTTAGTGGTTTATTATTTTTTTTAATGCGTTATAATCCACGAAAAATTTTGCGAGTGTTATTTATAATTTTGTAGGTGTTATTTAGAGTTTGGTGAATACTGTTTAGCTCATACAAACCACAGAGAGTTTTGTATAGCGTACAAAAAGTAAAGTTTAGCGTTAAGCAAAAACTATTTAGCGTTTAGTAAATTTTATCTAAGATTTAATGAGTATTTTCTAGGATCCAAAAAACACTGTCTATGATTTGGAACGAATGGTTAGCAATTAACGAATTTTATTTATCGTAAAGTGAGTTTTATCAATCGCAAAGTGAGTTTTATCAATCGCAAAGTGAGTTTTATCAATCGCAAAGTGAGTTTTATCCATTGTAAAGTGAGTTTTATCCATCGCAAAGTGAGTTTTATCCATCGTAAAGTAAGTTTTATCCATCGTAAAGTGAGTTTTATCCATCGTAAAGTGAGTTTTATCCATCGTAAAGTGAGTTTTATCAATCGTAAAGTGAGTTTTATCAAACGCAAAGTGAGTTTTGTTTATCGTAAAGTGAGTTTTGTTTACCGTTAAGTGAGTTGGGTCTATATCGTTAATGAGTATTGCCTAGAGTCTAGACTCTAGCGTTTAGTGAGAATTATTTATCGTTACTACGTATTGTTTACCGTTTAATCGTTTATACCTTTTTTTTTTAACGTTAAAAAAAAGCTTTTCACATAGACTAGCGTTATAAATAGAACATCCGGTTCAACTAAAAATCTATAACATTAAACCTCTACAATTACGTTTCAAAGTTGATTTGCCTTAGAATTCCAATCAAAATCGGTACCGCGCGCGTGCGAGGTATTTCTCGTGGTAAGAAGAATAGCATCTACAAGGTGAGCTAATAAACATCAACCGAGCATATCCCTCGTCACTAACACTATATTATAATACAATAATAATAATAATGAATGATAAACTAAAGAGAGAAAAAAAAAAAGGTTAGATCGTAATAAAATCAGCTGATTGCTCCAATGGCCTACACTCCCCGCTCCTGCGCAAACTTCCAAGTCCAACCACTACCACGAGCACCAACAACATCGAAGATGTGGCACAGTGTTCTCCTCCACGAGTCACGCTCTCATTCAGCAACTCGAGATTCAATTCCGAAGCAGACGATCTCCACCAAACTCTTTGTTCCGAATTAGTGTAAAGGAAAAAGAGAGATGGAGGTGCGAAAGGATGCTGAGCGGCGGTGCGTGACCTCCGATGACCTTTTGCACGAACAGCCAAACAACAATTGAGTTGATGTTAAAAATATGAGGAAAGACGAGTGAGAGATTAGGGCTAACCAAGGTTGTTCAAGAAAAAATAATATGAGCGAGGAAATTCGGTGACCGAAATTTAGCATCCATTTTATTATTATTATTTTTTTTTTGGTGTGGAATATATAAGGTTCAAAAAAAATAATAACTTTACGATTTGATTCCACTATAGATTTTATACCTCGTCGTTTTGGTCGCAACAACAGAGGTTTCAATTGAAATAAAATTTAAAAAAAGATTTACGCATGCGTAGACTCAGAATATCATTTTTTTTTTCCATTTTCCATTTTGAGCTTTCTTTAAACTCTGTTTTTCAGAAGATAAACATCAGAGTTATTAGACTGTTCAACAGAGACATAGCCTCCTGAGATCAGCGTAAAACTTGCATTCAATACCGTAAATCCCCAGTACACTGTATCCCCCACCGTATTTCTTAATCTAGATTAAAAAAAAACTAAATCTTGATTTAGAAACTTTGGTCAGAAAAAAAGTTTGTTTTAAGAGATTTGAATTTTCTTAAATAACATGTAGTACAGTACTGTAAACTACTGATTATCCGCGCTAACGACTGGCACGACAATCGCATTTTGAGTATTAAAATACCTCAAAACATGCAAAAAAAGAAAAAAGAGACTGAATTAATTTTCTAGAACAACGCATGTCTAGATTATTATTTCTTATCTCTGTTTTTGAACATAAAATTAATGGAATTTGTAAACAGTGTAAAATCGAAAATTAAATTAGTTTTAATTAAATTCGCAGCCTTGCACATTTTTTTTTTTATCTTATTACATTTTGGTCAACGTTAAATCAGTCAAAATTTTAATTTGACAAATATTATTAATACAAAAAAAAATCTTAAAATTCAAAAAAAAAAAATTAATTTAAAGAAATTTTAATGAACTAAAATCTCATTAAAAAAATAATTCATAAATATTAATAAATAAATGAGCGTATTTTACCTGCCAGTCTGAGCAAAATCGTTGCACCAGCACCCATATTGTAATCCTTTAAATTTGAATAAATCAAAAATTCGCTGACCAAAACAAAAACAAAAAACCACAGAAAAAAATATCCGGGGTAAACAAAATTTCAGACAAATGTAAATAATCCAAAAGCAGCGAGATAAGCAAAAAAAAAAAAAATAATCAAACTTTAATTTAAGCAGTAGTAGTTATAGCATCCGAAAACAACAACAAACGACAAACCCGTCTTCCATTTTACAACTAATAAAACTCAACTCTTTCAACGACCTGTTCAACGTTGAGGAAAACAAACTCGAACATTATTGGCCGCAACTACTTTTTTCTCTCTCTCTTTCTCTCTCTCTCTATATAATATTTTTAATAATAATAAATCTAATTCTTTAATATTTTCTCCCATCAAATTTCACGCTTCGTTCAAAATTCTTTACTTCGCTCCACCTTATACGCATCGCCGAGCCCTCCTCTCTCATCGACGTCATTCCAAAAAGTTGGCCACACATGGCCCCCCCCTCCCCCCCCCCCCCTTCCCTCACATGACCAACTAAAACAATAACGTGCGAATAATAATTATTTATAAAAAGCTCAAATAAAGTTAGTCAACTTTCTTCGTATGTTATTTTTTTTTTCTTCAGCGGTTTTTTTTTTGATTTTGCACGCGATATAATGTCGATTTAACGAATTTAATGAGGGAGAGAAAATTTTTTTTTTATGAAAAAATGTTTTGAGTAGTATTATTTGAGAGTTCCGTGTCAATCGTTACTTTTATATAACAAAATTAACAGTTGAATTCTTGGCTCTCTGAACGACTTTTCTGAATTCAGTTCGAGCACAGACATGTGTTGAATTTTAATACCAGGTAGCTTTAGCATATTGATGAAACTTACAAATTCAGCTAATTGAAGTCTGTAATTCTGCGAATTGCGAGCGTTAAAATGCAGCTGAATATAAGTTCGGCGAGGTTTTCACGCTAAAAGTTCGCTCACAGAACCAAACAGGGAGAAACAAGCACTGTACAAACAATATTTTTGTTGTTGTCTTGTAAAAACCAAATTTCCATACAACGAATTCCTTATTTCGTTATATCGACATTATTTCCTTAATTATTTTAGGGGAGAGAGAGAAAGAAAAAAAAAATAATAAAGGCGAACAGTGTATTGGCATTGTTCTTTTGTGTGTGACGAGCTTCTATTTCTTTAAAATATCGCGAAAAAACGAGGCCTACAACCTTTTTTTCTTGCTTTTTTTTTATTTCTTTATATACCTGTATAATACTGTATATAAAAATATAATCGTGAAAAATCTCCCTCTTGGTGCAATTAAAAAATGAAGGGGGAAGTCCTTCGTTTTGTGAATTTCGGACACGAGCGAGTGAATGAACCAAAAGATGGAAAACAATTCCTTACGTCACCC
>JAQGAZ010003796.1:0-10367 GCA_034692225.1 Polydesmus complanatus
ACTTATTTATATGACCCAAAACACAACGCAAACCCGAGTTAATTAGCCCCATTCTTATTAATGAATAATTATTCAAAATTAATTTAATGATATTTTAATTTAATTTTATTAACTTTAATATCACTATCCTTGTCCCTTTTAATGAACAAATAATTGTGGTAAATAATATATTCACCACCCCGTACGTAACACAGCCCTTAGGCAACATCTCCACCGCCACTCCTTTTTCCGGCGTTTCCTTGTCATTTACCTCTTCTGACTTTATAAAACCAATTTCTATCAGTTTCACTAAAAAAAAAAAATAAAAATTTTTAACTCCAAATTAAGAAATGACAAGGATTAAAAGATGTGGAATTGAAAGTTTTGTACATTTAAGCTGTTCCAGTTCTTTTAAATCAAATTTAATATGAAACCTTTCTTGCTTTTGATTCCACTCTTTAGATATCTTTTGAACAGAACACATTTTCTGGATATCTGAACATAATAATTAAAACTACAAAAAGCTCACCGGAACATATAAAATAATTGTTACATTGTGCTTTTTTTTTTGTAGCAGATCTTTCCACTTTTGTTATAAAAATTAAAGAATTTTTATAATACTAAATTCTCGCAACGTGGGTAATAACATTCGGGGACACTATATTGAACTCGCTTTACCATCACAACACTCTTTATTATTTTCATCAGAACAGTCCGTCTGAGGAATGTGAGCGTCATCGGTATTAGAGTGATAAGTCGTCTCGACGCGGTTTATTCCGTGTCATCACTCTTCTGGAATAATTGCAGCCATAATCCCAAGCACTGTACTGTGCTGAACCAGCGCGTTCAGCGCGGAGAGGAGCGGTCAGCTGATGCTGATTAAACGGACAAGCTGTGCATAATGTTTGTCCGGTTTTCAAAGTCCGAGGTTCCGAGGCATATCATTGCCAGAACAATTATTTATTTTTTAGGTTTTTTATCCTGGCACGGAAGCAAATCTAGTGATGAAGACCTTTCAAACTTTGCACAGTGAACAGAGACTAAAGAATGAAGAGTTGTTAAAATGAGTAAATAATGACGTGTAGGCTACCTATTTCCGCTTGGTTTTGACAAATAGTTTTTTGATATTTTTTTTTGAGGGGGTCAAAAACCAATTTTACAAACGTTTTTATTTAAATTTTGACAGAAAAAAAATATAGAATAGGTTACGGTATGCAATTTTATTATTCTTAATAAATTTTATTATTTTTAATAAAATTGATCAATACTATCGAAAATATTGAATTAAATATTTTCTTTATAAACAATTTAAAAAAAAATATTTTTATGAACTTCCATACTAAAAAAAGATATTAAGAAAATTTATATCGTAATGTTAAATTACAAAAAAAAAAAAAAATTACACAAAATATTTTCCCAAAAAAAAAAAAACATTTTTTATTCATTTATTTTAATTGAAAAATTATAAGTAATTAATGTAGTATTAAAAACAATGTAATTTTTTTAATAATAAAAAAGTCCACAAAAATATTTTGGTTTTGTTTACTAATTCTGTTACACCTGCAATCGGCATTCTTAATTCAGATTTCCCCCACAAAAATAAATTTTTTTTTACTTTCAAGACACTCTGTACAAAGAAATAATATGGATCAACTAAAACAAAAATCCTATAATTGTCAAATCTCATCATATGTCAATCATTATGACAGATGAATAGAGTCACTTTAAATTAGATGGAAATGAATATTCACTGTTCAAATATAAAAATCATTAGCTGTTGCTAAGTAGATGGAAAGTGCTGAAATAAAACCAAATAAAACTGGATATTATTGGATAAAGCTAGTTGAAAGAACAAAGTTGAACGGATCAAAGATTGAAACGGACAAAAGTAACAGATTAATTATATTTAATTTACATATGTAAATGAGCCAAATAAAATAGTATAAATAGAGATACAAAATTTAGAAACTCTCTCTGTGTTTTTTCTCTTTTTTATGCTCATCACTTTACGTTAGTACGCGAAACCTCTCGTCTACTGTTACTCTGTTCGTAAGTGTATAACTTCTTTCTCGCAGATAGCTTATCTGCAAAACTCTCTTTAAATAAGTTTTTAATTGCAAATTATTCAATAAACCGCCGATCGACTCACTAAAAAACTGTTTCTTTAACTTTTTATGAAAATATCCAACTTCATTCCTATGGATTGATGAAGGGATGAAGTAAAAACTCTGAATAAATGCCTCAAACAAAATTCATGTTACAATAAAATCATTTGCATATTCGAACAATAAATTGATTAGTTTACAAAGTGAAATTGAATACTGTTCAATATGTGAAAATAACTCAAAGTAAAATTTATGCTTCAAGATAAGTGACTTGAACATAAACGTTTCAACTGATAAAAGTGCGCAATTAATAGTTTCAGAAATCTGACTCTTTATTTTTTTTTCACACATCGAAGATGCATTCAATCAGCTTTATGTAAAGTATCAAATTATATTTCTTTATTTTTTAGAAGTTAAAACTCTTAAAAAAGCCATATTTTTCAATACAAATTAATTATGTTTCTTAACTCGATATTTTTAGTTCTATTCATTACTTTTTTGATGAACATTGTTAATTAGAATGAAGTTTTGATTACGACCTTTTTGATAAACGTTCAAATTTTTGGTTAACGAACTGTACTGTTTTGCACCAATGTTTTATTGATTATTAAAATATTAAACACAACGCAATTACTTTAAAAAATTGATTCTATTTGTTCATTGAAATTGTAATATAATATTACGAATGTAATATTTCAATAGGTTTAATGATTTACTGGACAGTACAATAATTATTTAAAAACTTTATACATAGCGATTATAAACTACATATTAATATGATGTGTAATTACTGAGACTACGACATTAATCAATATTTATGAATGACATTTTTCTTAACCTTTATTTTAGAAAAAGAGTAGGAGGGGCTTCCATGACGTCACAATTATTTTTTGTTATGTACCGAATGCTATTTAACATAATTAAATTTCATATAAATAAATGAAATTATTACATTAAAATAAACAATTTCTTAAATTTTTATTTATTTTAAGTTTTTCTTAAACTTTAAAATTTTGTCAAATATAATTTATTAGAACGAAAAAAAATTTAAATACTGATATCACAATAAAAAAAAATTCTAGTAACCAACAAAGCAATAAATTCTAAATTTTTTTTTAAACAATTAAGGTCACAATTAAACTAAATAAAAAATGGATTTTTAATTATTAATAGTTAAAATTTAAACGTAATATTATTAGTTTTAAAAAATTTTCTTTACCCGCAATTTCGTGGAATACAATGTCAACACACTGTAATGGCTTTTAATCCCCGACGCTCCTATCCCCATTTCATTCATTGGGATTGACAGCATTCTCTTGTCACTGCTCTTGACACTGCTGTTCCCCTAGCGGCACATCTGGAACCGCCGAAACACGTCTGTATATTCTTTCGTTTTCTATATTATACATGTAGGCCTAATGTACCTGAAAAACCACACGCACCAAATGTAACAACCAAGACAAAGATTATAATAGCTGTTAGAATGTTGGCAAAACCAGAGTGATTTTAGTGAAGAGGTTGAAAATGTAAGCCTACACACAAAAAATAGACTTTAAATTTTATTTTAGCTTTTTCAATACAATAATTCATTATTTCAGAAATTTTTTTATTTAAAACAATAACTTTTTTCTTTTAAGCTAGAAATGATCTTAAGATAGGTCTTGTTCCTGTCATTCTGCTCTTCAATCTTCACATCTTCTTCTTCTACCAACTTTTCGATGTCTTCCAACTTAAAAAAAAAAAAAAAAAACAATAAGAAGGGTACTATAATATGTAAAATAAAAATTTTATTCGAAAAGTTTTTGTTTTTACTTTTAAATGGTTTTCTTTCTCAAAATTCAGCACGGCACCGGTCATAATGAAATCTAGAAACCATAGCGTTATTAATTAAGATTTAAATGCATAATTCGCATTTTAGAAACAAAAAATGTTATTAAAATGCTTTACCTGGAACATAAGTTCTTTTTCGAGTTGGTGATAAATACTTGCAGACCAGAAGCTTTAAATATTAGATAGGAGCAAGAACTTCATCGCAACTACTACAGATACCTAAAATATGCAATATGCGTTTCCCTTCATCCAACAAGAAACTGCATAAATCTTTTAACAGTTTTATTTCTATATCAATTGATGATTGTGGTACACGCCGTGGAAAGCTTTTGAGTTAATTTATTTGGAATTCCAGCTTCTGTGTCAGTTCTTTAAATTCTCGGTTTAACTCTTTATTGCCAACTTCATTGAAAAACTTGCAAACCTATGTAAATAAAAATTTTTGTTTTTCTTAATACTAATGCGTAATAAAACAAGCGATTAAGTATGGTAACTTTTTAGTTTTACCATTGTGTTTGGCCATGTTTTCGCAATTAAAGTGCGAAACAACGCGTTGGAGGCAAGATGAAGAAAGTGTGGCCAGATTCGGCCGCTTTGAACCTGGAAATCTAACTGCTGTTGTTGTTCTAGTGATTCGTATTAATAATAATATCAATGTAAATCAATCCAGAGGAAGGGAAGGAATTTGTGAAGATTTCTTTAAAAAAAAACATGAAACTAAAAACCATGTAAGAAGAATTAATTAAAAATGATAATGTTAAAGGGGAGGGAAGGGGGGGGGGGAGAAGGGCAGTAGGCAGAAAATATCGTTGTATGTTTAAAAATCATATAAACTCAAATAAAACTAAAAACATTCAAACAACAAAAATTAATTAATGAAACAATTTAAGATTAAATTTAATACATTATAAAATTAGTAAAATTGCCCAACTCAATCCTTTTTTAAATTTTTAAGTACCCATTCATATGTTTTTAATAAACTCAAGCACATAAAATCTCAAAAACCAAAAACATAATAATGTAGAACACACACAAGCAAAATCTAAAAAGCTATAGTAAAATAGAAAATTAAATGCAAACAAAACCTTGTACGAGTTTAAATCTAGTGTTAAAATTTTAAAATCTAATAACATTGCAAAAATAAAAGTAATAAATCAGAAACATTTAACAATCAATAAGTTCAATACATGAAGTAATGTGCTATGGAAAATGGAAAAATTAATGCTACATGTACCTCATCTCTTGTACACTTAACTATTAAAGATGAATAAATTAGGGAGACTTTTACATAAATATTAAAAGAAATTTTATTTGAAAGTTTAAAATATGAAATCTTTAACATTAATAAAATTGGCATTAATAAACAATACGTCACTTAAACTAGAATTCTCAAAGATGAATAATTATGAGGGCTAATCTTCAATCGGTTACGCTTCTTCTCTACCTGTCAATGTTAATCAATGTCAAAACTGAAATTGGGTAGGCTATTACCAGGAGCGGTTTGAAATTTAGTGTCTCGCTACATTAGATATCTTAACTTTGACAATTTAACCAGTGTAACAACACTAGTTGTATTTTGATCAAAGCAAGTGATGAAAAGTCAGTAACTAGCGTGACAACAAATAAAATAAAGTGTACAAATTTTAACTGAATTTATATTGTAGGCTATTAAAACATTAAATACATTAAAAAAATTAATTATACACAATATTATTTATAAGTAGTTCTTGATGACTTTATTTATTGTTGTAAGTCAAGTAGGAAGTAAATGCGCCAATTTTCTGTGAGTCACTGTGACTATTAATTATATTCAAAGAATATAAATAATACAGAGTAAATGTTAGCCTAATATTTTATTAATGATGTTGGAAATCCTGTGTGCACTGCTCTTTGTGCTAAATGTAGGCTACTCCCGTTCTAATTTTAATTTTCTATATAAAATAAAATTCTGCAAAATGAGTGCGTATTTAATTTAGTCTAAACGATTGACTAAACTCTTTTTCTTACGATTTAAGTTTCAAAAAAATTATTTTTATTCATCAAAAACTGTAAATACATATAAATATATAAATAATATATAATATATATAATATATATAATATATATAAATATATATATATATATTTACTTTGAGTCATCGAGAATTCATTTTATTGAACCCGGAGTTAAGATCGATAAAAAATATTACAGGGATGAACACTCTCGATAACTTCAAACTTCGTATTAAGAAAGCTTGGATTGAGCTGGAAAAGCGTAAAATTGACTCGGCAATCAGAAAATGGCGTGTTAGACTTTGAGCATGTGTAAATTCCGCCGGAGGACACTTTGAGCATATTTGATAATTTATCTTTGTTCCTACATTATTGCTCTATGTAAGTGCCAAATTTAATTTAAATCGAAGCATTTTTTTACAAAGTTGTGACTTTTATTGCGTGTTCTTTATTTTTTTGCCTCACGGTGTACATTATTATATACTGCATAATATCGATATGGGAACTATAAAAGGGTGTCTCCGAAGTGACGCAAGATGTAAATTTAATAAAAAACAAAAGTTTTTAATTAAAAATTGGAAAAAAAATTTATTTTCTTAAAGTTCACATAATAGGGTTATTTATGGAATAAAATATCGGGTAAATAGTCCCCACGGCTTTGCTGGCACTTCCGCTCAAATTTATCAAAATTTTCCATGGCCATTTTACATCAATATTACTGAATTTCGTTAATGCAGCGCTCAATTTCTATTTTCAAGACGTGAATGGCCTTGGACTTATTGGGATAAACTTTAAATTTAAATAAAAAACCCAAAAGAAAAAAGTCCAAAGGATTTAAAATGCTCAATTCTTGGCCGCGGTGCCGAAAGGATGTGCCTGGACTCAACAACACTCGCACAAACTGCTTCATTGCTTTGTGCTGAACGAGTGTTTATTGATCCAGTCTTTTTAAATTTTTTTTTTTTAATTTAATTTTTTTACATTTGATGAATTTAAAACACACATTCCGATCATGTTGTGTAAATTCGCCATTTATCCGATATTTACCTGATAATTCATACCTTATCTTAAAGGGCTTAAAATGCACATTTAATAAATCAATAAAAAAATTTATTTTATTCCATACATAACCCTATTATGTCTACTTTATGAAAAAAAAATTTTTTTCCAATTTTTAATTAAAAACCTGTGATTTTTAACAAATTTACATCTTGCGTCACTTCGGAGACACCCTATATATACACTATATCGAAATTTTTTACGTTATCTTAATTTTTAGTTGATCGATCGCTTGCGCCATAATTATGACGTAGCTGTCAATTAAAATATTTATAATTTAACAAACAAGACTATAAATATTAAAAAATTTTATTTAATAAAAATGCAAAATCAAAAATATATTTTACAAGAATTATACATTAATTTAAACACCGCTATTTCAAATAATTAAGGTTTAATGAATTGCGTTAATTTGAATGACGTCAGAAAAATAAAGAAAAATGTTAATGAAGGTCAAACAGTTGCGCTCAGTGTGCATTTAGAAGAGAGAACTTAAACACGTGATTGTCCGTCATCTTTGCGTCTTTTTTTTTTTCGGATTATGGAAGTACGTTACGGGTGCGGCTAAATATTATTTATTTTTGTTGAAATTTTGCATTGTATTTTTTGTTAAAAAAAATTATAAAATCGTGTAATTTGTAAATTGTAGCAAAAAACATAAAACAGCTAAAAAGGCATAATGTGAATATTTTTGAATAATTCTTCTTCGTTGTTCAAACTACAGGGAGAAAAATGGCAATGAAAAAACTAGGAAAAAATATGGGACGCTCTCATTTTGGTAAAGCGAAATTATGTTAACGAGTTATTAGCGCATGAAGTAAAATTAAAAAAAAAAAACAGAGATTAAATATTTTAGCATGATTTAAACATTTTATTAATTGAGCACGTTCTTGTTTTATGTTTGCATTTTCTAGAATAAAAATATACGCATGTTTGGACGCGATTGCGTTAAAGAAATTCATTGTGTCACGGTGTATTGTTACGTTGAACATCTGGATTGCAATCATCTGTGAAAACAATTTAATTATTTTTAATATATTTCTAACTTTTCATGGCAGTATTGCCATGTTCAGGATGAACTGCGCAGGTTTCCATTAAAAACCAGTTCAAATGCAAAATGATTTCGTTAAAGCTTTGAGAAATGTTTGAAAATTTTAGTACATCTATTTACATTTATTATTATGTAATATTTACTGTAAGTAGTAATAATTTTATACATGTACTTTTAAAATAATTTGAAAGTCAATTACGGTTACGTTTGAAGTAGCCTGTACGTTGATCGTGTAGGGAACGTGAGAAAGTTATCATTTAAATTCAAACGGTACAGCATAAAATTAAATTTTCAAAATATAAATAAATTATTTTGATGTATAAACCACAACTAAATACCAAAATACAATTCTGAATATCACTTTAATTTTTCCATAACCAATGGAATAACTTTCCCACACTCTTTAAATAAACAGCACCTATTTCCATTGTTAAACTTCTTCTATGTTATTTTCAGTCTATTTTTACATTCTTTACGTTTTGTTTTCTATACAATAGTATTTTAATCTCAGTAAAAAAATGTATTCATCCTTCACTCCTTCAATTAGCTTAAAGACCCTCTCCCCATCTGTCCTCCACAAAATTATTCTCAAATTACAACATCTTTTTAAACATAATTATTATTATACCCTGGCCATTCTCCACAGCTAACCTCATCCATTTCAAAGTTTCCAACTGTTCATGAATTCTTTTCAAGGGAATCCTACCCATTGCGTTTAGTCACACCTTTTTGAAAAAATACAGAAAATATAAATTATCTTACCCACTTCAGCATTCATCGCTTTTAACACTTTTAACATAGCTAAACCAAAACTAACTTTACTCACTTCCGCAGCCATCTCTTGCGTTTGAATGTTTTGCCAAGATCAAATCGACTTTATATAATTATTATAAAATTCCCTAGAAATTAATTTTACTAACTAACGTTATTTTAAATAAAAGAAGCTTAGGTTTACAAAATCTGATATACAGTACTATTAATTCATGAATTTCTGGAAATTTATTTTAAATTAAATTTCGTTTTAATTGAAGGGAGATGCCGTAGGCTATAGTAAGCGTGATTGGGCGTTGTGTTAAAAGCATGGTGAAAGGTTAAAAGTCGCCTGTTTCATTTTTCGGTTAAGCTTTCTTTTAAAATTCTTTTGCTTTATCGATTATTCAATTACCCGATTTCGGGTTATTCGATTGGGTCGAATAAGGGGGAAACTAAAACGAATTATTAACGAGAGATTTAATTAACAATTTATTCTTATTTGGTTGAAGTGAGCTTTATTGATATTAAGATATTTAAAGTGGTTAGTGTTTTATTAATCCGAATAATTATGCAAATGATTGAAATAAAAAAATTAAATGTTTCCCCCATTGATCAAAGTCTACTTTCAATTTTTCAGCATTCGTTTTCAAGGGCTTTGGTTGTTGAATGACTTTACCCGCAATACAATTGCATTATTTCATAATACCGGGTGTCCGAGAAGGTCCTGAACAATAAAGAATTAGAATAAAAAAAAAACTAGCAGAGCTAAAAAGTTAAAAATGGTGTCATTTTAAAGAGAAACTCAGAGAGTTTTTTGGGTAAAAAAATAATTTTTTAGTTAATTCAAAAAATACTAAAAAAATTTCAAAAAGTAAGTTTTGACTCTGATTTAGCATTATGCTACAAGCATGTGATAACAATGAAACAAAAATGTAACAATTGTTCAAAAACAAGGTAATTAGTAATAATGCTGCAGACATTCGTTATGTGAATCATATGGAATTAGTTCTAAACTTATGTTGAACTTGTGTGTCTCATTTGCTTTCTATAAGAAATTCAATACGATCATTTGCATTCATTTGAAAGCGTAAAGGGCATTCAGACTTTTACAATTTTAAACAGAAAAAAAATATTTTTAAGATTTGATTAATTTTAAAACATAAACTAAACATAAATATCTACTAAAAATTAATATTTTTTTTTTTTAAAAAATATTTTTTAATATTCTACCAAAAATTTAGCTTGAAAAATTTCTCTTATGAAAAATGTCATTTCTTGAATTTTGAGTTTTTATTATATTTATTGAATTAACAAAGAAATTATTTTTTTACCCAAAAAACTCTCTGAGTTTCTCTTTAAAATGACACCATTTAGGCCAGTCAAATTAGGGTTTGACACCGGAAATAATTTATACCAAGCTAAATTTTTGCATACACCTTTGTTTCGACACTATAAATAAGGCATGAAAAGTCAATAAAAAAATTTTGTGTGCGGGCCGAAATATTGAAGGTTAAAGGTCACCAAATTCAGTTTTTTGCAATTTACTCGCCTCCTATACATCGCACGTTGATATCGGTTAGCATCAAAGTTGTAGATAGC
>JAQGAZ010003797.1:0-10362 GCA_034692225.1 Polydesmus complanatus
CCAATATTGCCGGTTCTCGGTTTTTTTTTTTTTTTTTTTGCCTCACGGTGTAGATTGTTGGTAATAAAAACGAAGTGAAAACACACGTGGAAGCAGCAGCGTAATGTATTTCTGTCTACCCCTGAACCTTTTATAGTCCCCCCCCTCCCCTATTAAATCCTTTATGCTTGTTAAAAGAATGTCAACTTTTCACTCGAGAGAGAGAGAGAGAAACCTTGTGTCGACGAGTGTGCGCAGTGGGAAATTATTAGCCTCGAAAGTTCGCTCATTTGAAAAGAAAAATATAAAAAAATATCAACCTCGAAAGTTCGCTAATTTAAAAAGAAATACTTAACGTGAATTAATTTATCAACAAAATGTATTTCCAAAAAGAGAAGCGGGGGCGCAACTTGTCCCACTGGCTCCCCTCTGGGGCCTCTTCATGGCCCACTCGAGACTTGAACAGGTGAGTTAAGGAGGGTGTAGTCAGGTGAAAGAAGAAAAGCCTAATGAGCTTTAAAGGTGCGCGGGGTAATAAAAGGTAAGTGTGACGCAATGAGCAGACACGTGTGTGGGGCGCGTAATTCACTGCTCTCCTATAACCAATTTTAACTCCTGTTTCCTAACAGGGAATTAAAAGCCCCTAAGGCTATGTAGATATTTCACGCGGGGATAGCGTCACACGAGGTGAAAATAGCAATGAAAATGACGTTCGCGTAAATGGAGGATCAAATATTAAACAACGCGCACAAATTAAGTTCTAACAGCGTAAACATTCGCGCAAACGAAATTTCAAGACGTAAACATTCGCTTAAATTAAGTTTCCTAATAGTAAAAATTCGCGCAAATGAATTTTCAAGAAGTCAACAATCGCTTAAGTTAAGTTCCTAAATGTAAAAACTCGCGCAAACGAAGTTTGCGTGACGTCATTTATGCGGCTATGGAGTGAGAATGAAAATAGCGGCAAGTGCCATTTTTTTAAAAAAGTAGATATTTCGCATTGCGCCGGTTAAAATTTGCTATGTGGCACTTTCATCCTATTTAATTTCCACTCTTCAATTACACTGTTTTTATAGTGTACGCAGCCTCATAGGAGTCGTGACCAGAATTTCAAAACTCTTAAATTCTCACTTTGAGTCTTTCCGTCTCCGCCAGAGGGCGTAACTATGACCTACAGTGCCTACACATTCTCATCCAGCGATTTGTTAACGCTATAAACGCCTGCCACTTCCCTCCCTACAGCCCCTCTCTCTCCATTTACACGCGTCACCCCATAAGTCTTATCTATAACAAACACTTATCGTGTTTAAGCAAATACTTATCAATCGTTATCCATGTCAATACAATTATTGTACAAAACCCTCGCTGTGTTAATATTATTATTGAATACACTTCGTAAATCAATACACAAATGAGGTAAACAAATAGAGATCCGGGAAGACAGTTCTCGCGTAAACCGAGGGAGACATAGAAAAATTAAATAAATTCGCCAATAAAAACATAATTATTATATTGGACTTACCGCGTTGTACGAGGGACGCACGCGCTCTTCCAAACTTATTCCCTCCGCAGCAGACTTCCGGCGATTAAACACGCGCAAATTCCCATTCAAAATTATTATTGCGCACTAGTAAAAACCTGAGCACCGGAAGTGGGTGGGACGAAGGCGATGGGGAAGTGACCGGAAGCCTAAAAAAAAAATAAAAAAAAAATTATTAATATTAGAAAGTGAAATTTTTTTTAATTTAACATCGAAACATAAATATACACGTGCAGTAATTCAAAGCAAAAATAAAAAAAAAAAGTCAAAAGCAGAATACGAGGTCAAAGTGAGCCCCGGGCCAAAAGGAATCAAATTTTGAAATCAAGGAGAGAGAGATCGAATGAATTGGACTCTATAGTCAGAATTAACTGGTGGAGATGGAACAAAGGGTAAAAAGTAAAAGGAGAACAACGACTCAATTAGATTAGTGACATTTAAATGAGCAACAGCGAAACAATATACAACATGTAAATAGAGATCCAAACTGAGAGCAGATATCACTCTTCACTCTCTCTCCCAGTCGTTTCACTCATCGCGTGTTCAACACTCTCTCTACTTGCAGACATCTGTCCGCGCAGTCTCTCGATTATTCTCTCTGTCACTTCAGGAACTTCATTCCTGAAGTTATAAACTTCCGATTGGAATGAAGTAACATAAATAAGTATGAATAGAGCTTTTTTTTTTTTAAGTGCTAAAAAAAAAACTGTTTTTACCTGTGAAATCTGAACATTCAAGTTAAGTGTTTTTCTACAATTAATTATATCTTTTTCAACTTCAAAAGATGTTTCATTCCAAGTTTCATGTAAAGACTGTTATTAAAATAATTATAAAAAAAAATTATATGTATTAATACTTATAATTGATTCGTTCATTAATTAAGTAATTTACATTATTACGAGTGTAACCGGATGTGCCGTAACACTCTCTGCTAGTAGCTAAGTAGCGAGTAAAACAAACAAAAAAGACAAACCTAACAAGATTGGTGCCCTGACCAGGATAAAAAAAAAAATGAATGTTCCGGTTTTATACGTGTAAGTATTGATTGATTTGATTTTATTATTGATTAAAATTTTATTATAAAGAAACGATTTTATCAGCAAAAAAAAAAAAAAATTAAATGTAATTTCAGTTTTTTTTTTTTTCCACGTTTTTTAGATTTTTTTCTTTCTTCCCGTTTTGATTTATTTTTTCGTTTTTTAAAATTTTAATTTTTTTTTTTTTGATTTTTTTGGATTTTTTTCTTTTTCCCGTTTTGATTTACTTTTTCGTTTTTTAAAATTTTAATTTGTTTTTTTTTTTGATTTTTTTGGATTGTTTTCTTCTTCCCGTTTTGATTTATTTTTTCGTTTTTTAAAATTTTAATTTTTTTTTTTTTGGATTTTTTTGGATTTTTTTTCTTCCCGTTTTGATTTATTTTTTCGTTTTTTAAAAATTTAAAATTTTTTTTTTTGATTTTTTTTGATTTTTTTCTTCCCGTTTTGATTTATTTTTTCGTTTTTTAAAATTTTAATTTTTTTTTTTTTGATTTTTTTCGCTTTTGTTTCTTCCCGTTTTGATTTATTTTTTCGTTTTTTAAAATTTTATCTTTTTTTTTTTTTTTGGATTTTTTTGGATTTTTTTCTTCTTCCCGTTTTGATTTATTTTTTCGTTTTTTGCGAAATTTTTATTTTTATTTTTTTTGTTTTTTAAGAGTAAATTCATAGATGTTCTTTTCGCGTTTAATTGCTATAATAATAAATTATCTTTCAAAGAAAACCCAAAATATCAATTAAATTTGTGTAAATTAATTTTTTTGTTGTAGTGAAGAGGAGGAAGTGAGGGCTTACTTAGCCGCAAGAGCAAATGGTAGACAACTGAAGCTCATCGCTGACGAATTTGATTTCATTTATAAAAGACCAAAATTAAAAGTAAATATATTTTTTTTTTCTTCTTCTTCTTCGATTAATAAATCGATTAATAAAATTTTTATTGATTGATTTTTTCAGAATAGAGATTTTTGGAAAGGAACCGTGTTGGGAGCCCTAACTACCCTACTGGCCATTATTTCGTTTCCCATTTTAATTAAAAAATTTTAATTAAAATGTCTTATTAATTAACAATATAAAAAATTTTATATGAAATTTTACGCTTATAATATTTATATAAATTTTAATTATTTTCCAAAAAAAAAAAATAAAAATAATTTTTTTAAAATAAATTTTATAAGATTTTTTTTTTTTTTTTTAAAAAATTTTATGAATATCATTTGTAAAAAAACATTTTTTTCATTATTAATTATTATGTTGAATTAGACCAATAAATACATTCAAAAAAAAAAAAAAAAAAAATCTCGTTTTTTATTGGGGGAGGGGGTAGACGTACATCTGATAAATAATAAAACATTGCTCTCCCGAAAAAAGCGAGTGACATCCCTGACCTTTGGTGACGGCGAAACAAACGACGCACACACAACGCATCTGCTGTAACTTAATCCCAGCTCATAAAATACGGTTTCTTCTCATCGAGCTTTATGTTAGAAATTTATCTTAATAATATTTATGTTTTCAATTTGTTTTTTCCCCCTTTCTTATCTTTATTGTTTAATTATTAACTCTTGACCTCGTTTCTATTCTTCTTGTTACTGCTAATGCGCTGGAGAGTAGTGAAATTTTTACTCTCCTTGTTCGCGTGGAATAAAATAAGTTAACAAACAAATAAAACATAATATTCATCAATCATTAAACAAACAAAAGAAAAGATTCAAACGGAAATACAGTATTGTTGACGCATGCGCATTAACTCCCCTTTCCCTAGTTAACAATAGTTTTAACCTGTGTTTGTTTTGTTATAATTTTTAGAGCGGTAGAGCGAACGAGTTACGAAGTGGGTCGTGATCTGGGTCAGCGGATCATCAAAACGTGGCCCTCCACAACCACTTCTACTACTATAACAATGGAGACCGGAAGTGGACTGGCTTCGCTAAAGGAGTGGCCTGCGGGCTGCTCTTGACCTTCGGCCTCCTCTCCCTCTACCCCCACCTTCCGCTCACTCTTCCTGCACCAATTGTCGCATTAGCATAAACGCCATTTTATACTTTTATAAGAACCGGAAGTGAGGAAAATAAAGTCATATTTATTGTACGTGTTGTTGCTCGCATTCAATCGGACTAACCTCTGTAAATCGAACACTAAACTCTATAACTTGACAACTAATTGGACCACTAAATAATTGGACCACTAAACGTTAAATCTCGATCACTAAACTCATTAAATTGATCACTAAATTCTCAAAATTAAGCCACTAAACTCTAAACTAAGCCACTAAACTCTACATTCGATCACTAAACTTCTAAAATCGATCACTTAACGGGTTAAAAAAATGAAATGAGAAAGAAAGAAGATGGCGGCCGAGAAAAGAAAAAGTCAGCACGTGACGTCATAAGCAGCAGCAGCAGCAGGTGGAGGAGCAATGGAAGAGACGCGGGAGGTCATTGACCGTGGCTGACGTCACGACAACCTGCGCAGTGTATTTTAAGGTTAAGTAGATCCGCCAGAGGGCGTTCCCCTCGACCTACATTCCCCATTCTCACTCTCTACCTGCGCCATTGACCTCCACAACTACTTTCCTTTCCTCCATCTGTGTGAACGCACCCTACCTATTCCACAATGCATAAGGAGGAAATGGAACAACACGCGAGATGCTTAAGCAGCGTTCACACACTCAACTCCGTTGCGGAGCAATCAAATAAAAAAAAGAATGCAGAGCGCTCTTCCCGTTAACACTACAGTTGGCGCATGCGCTATACGCTTGATTTTTATGTACATGTATAGCTTCTCCATACGTCATAGGGCACCACTTAAGCCTTTTCCAAAGAACTTTTGAATTTTTCTACTATACATGTACACTGTACAATTAAATAAATAAATGTTTTTTTAAACAAAGCATTGAACAGCGCTAAACGAATATACCATTAAGTGTATAGCGTTAAACGAGTCCAACAAGAAACCTCGCAAGTTCGAATTTTTTAACTTTCATTTTTTTTTTTTTTTAAAGAAATGTTTAGTGAAGGAATGTGTAGGGATTTACCACTCGGAACAAAAAGAGGCCCTAGGAGTGGCCGCGTAAAAATGCCCTTTACCTCACCCTCCAACGTGACCTTCTCTTAAGGGATAAAAGGCCCCTTTACTAACCTGCCGTAGAAATAAGCCCTTTACCTTTTTCGCGCGCAGAAAAACAAAAGAAAAAGATTAGCCTACACTTAAAAGTTCAATCTTATGAAAAGATGAACTTCCGGTATAACGAAACTTCTGGAATTCCGTGTAAAAATTAAGGACTTTTGAATTTCAATTACACATCTCGAATATTCCTTTAAGTCTCTCGGGTCCTAACCTCCACAGGTGAAGTGACCAATGAGCGTGGACCACGCCCTCTCCTCTCCTGCCCTTTCGCTCCACGCTCTCATTCTCAGCCTTAAGGGTCCACACTCATCAGTCTCCGTCTACAATGTTCGTCTGTGATTTTGACTTGGGTTACTTCGACCGCGCACCGGAAGTCGGAAGGTAACGGCCTAACTTTCTTTTTTTAACCTTACTTAAGTTGAACGATTTTTAGTGTTTTATTTTCTAAATTAATTTAATGTTAAAAATTTTATTGGTTTTTTTTTAATTAAAAGAAAAAGCAACCGGAAGCTGTTCCTGCACCGACGGAGAATGGCCCGACGTTCGAAAGGGCCGTGACCCGCTCAAACAATTTTATTGCGCAGCCGGAAGTGCCCCCCTCACCCGAGTCCACCACCAACACCACCCTTAGCATTCCGCTCGGACCTTACGAGCTGTGCGTCCCGGAAGTGGACCCCTCCTGCCCCGTAACCGGAAGAGCCCGTCGTTCCTTCGATGTGGAGGAAGAAATGGACTGGAGGCTCTTCAACTACTTCCGGGCCTACGAGCAAGAAAAGCCCGAAGAACCCAGCTATATGGGGAAGAGCAGCGGGAGTTAAAGTCCGCATCGACGGTCCTTGACTCCTTGGCCCATTAAAGCCATTGGGCACTCATGGAGCTAATAAAGCGTTCGTTCCGCCAGTTTTCAATTTATTCTAATGAGTTGAATCGGTGACTTCATTTTTATTCGAATGTAATAATTTTTTTTTAATTTTTAAATTCTCGAATTTTTTTTTTTTTTTTTTTTTTTTAATTACATGTACAGTACTTTTTAATTTCTAATAAACTACAGTATTAAAATTGAAAAATTAAAATTGTACGAAAGTCAAAAAAAAAATTTTTTTTTTTTTTTTTTCTCAAAAATTGAATTAATAAATTTTAATTATTTTTATTTTACTATAATAATTGTTTTATTCACCCAACTTTTTTCGTTCTAATTAAATTAATACTTTTTTCTTAAAAAAAAAAAAAAAAGAAAAAACCCAGCTACTAACTTTTTTTCAAAATTAATACTAAAAAAAAAAAAGTCTTCATTCCTTCAATGTTGCGGTAGATAAAGCCATGAGATGACGTCATTCGATTCAACTGTCAGCAAAGTGTAAACAAAATGTTTGAAATGTGAGAAGCAGAATTCTTTCGTCGCTCAACTCTCCTAAGCGAGTGAAGTGAGAGAGTGAGCTGGAAACCAAATTATTAGTACAGTACATGTACATACATTTCAACACATTCCATACACTCGCTGTACACTGTGTACAATACCCTAAACACGTGTAAAGTGTTCCCCCCTCTCTCTCTCTCTCTCTTTTCACTCGACCACGTGTGCTTAGTCAACACAACAATCAAACAATAATATTATTAACATCAAATATTATTATGCTTTTGTATCTCTTAAATAAAGCTCACTTCTCGCTTTGCGTCTCTTAAATACGAACCAAGGCTCGCTTTGCATCTCTTACACAAAGTCAATTCCCCGCTTTAGAACTCTTTAGTAGTAATAATAAGTCTAGTACTCGCTTTGCATCTCTTAAAAAAAACTAGTATTCGCTTGGCATCTTTCAAATAAAGTTTGTTCTCGCTTTGCATCTCTTAAAAAAAAAACTAGTATTCGTTTTGAATCTCTTAAAAAAAACTTTTATTCGCTTTGCATCTATTAAAAAAACTAGTATTCGCTTTGAATCTCTCAAATAATTCTAGCACTCGCTTTGCATCACTTAACTAAAACTTGGTTCTTGCTTTACGACGCTTAAAAAAAATTAATATTCGCTTTGCATCTCTCAAAAAAGTCTTGTATTCTCTTTGCATCTCTTAAAAAAGACTTTATTCGCTTTGAATCTCTTAGGATGGGGGGTGGGGGAGAGGGAGAAATCCTGAAAAACGAAGTCATTAAGTGAGCCCCATAGAAAATGTGTGCGTGGGAGAGAGGAGGGAGGGGGGAAGGAACGGAGAGGACACATCCTGTCAGCGATAAGAAAATGATCCCCCACCCACAACGTAGAAAATTCTAGAAAAAGCCCACTCCAAGTGACGTCATTTACGCAGCTGCTTCTCTATTGGTCACAATAAATGGAGCGTTTAGCGCCAAAAACGTTTTAACGGCAATCAGTGCTGGAGTTGGAAGACGAGTGAAGAGGGCCGGTTAATCGTTAATCCCGATTGTTATCCCCGGATTATTTTGTTCCCTTTGTGTCGTTCGACGTGTTTTTAAATCAGTGAAAAAGTGTCGACCCGGAAGTCACGCCTTCAAAAGCGCAAAGTACATGGATGTCCAAATTAAGTAAGTCTTTATTTATTTTCAATTTTTTTATTCGTTTTTATTTATTTTTTTATTTCGTTTTTTTTTTTTTTAATTTTTTTTATTATTTTTTTTTTTTTTTGTTTATTTCCTATTTTTTTTGCTATTTTTTATTATTTCTTATACGGTATAATTTTTTTTTTTTTTTGTTATTTTTTTGTTATTTTTTTGTTTTATTTTTTTTTATTTTCTATTTATTTTTATTTCTTACTTTTTATTTTTTTCGTATTTATTTTTATTAAAAAATTATTTTCTTAAAATCAGTGAGCTTCGTACTGATTTTTAATCTAGTTTGCGCATGCGCAATAAATAAAGCTTTCTCTATTTAAATGACTGGTGTTAATTAATTTTTGTTTAAACCTATTTTTTATTTTAGTGCCGAAGGACGATTCTACCAAGTGGGAAGAGTCAACGGGCTCTTTTTAAAACTAATGGCGGCCGATTTCGATAAAACATTTTATAGAAGACAAAAATTTAAAGTAACACTCCCCCCCCCCCCCCCTCTTACTGTTAAATCCATCAATTTAAAAATTTTATTGATTTTATTATTTATTTATTAATTTTTTTTTTTTTTTTGAAGAAGGATTTTTTTAATGGGGTCTTGTTCGGTGTGATAATGACACTCATCTTATCAACTCGATTCACGTGTACGAAATTCAATCTCAGAAGTTATCCTCACGCTCATAAAAAAAAAACTTGATTGACATATTATTCAACCACCCAACGCAAAACACTTCGTCTATTTTAAATTTCCGAATAAACAAATCTAAATATTAAGCTTCTGCGTTAAAGCCACAGCATATTAATTGCACAAATAAAAAGCAAAAAAAAAAAAAAAACATATGGAAGAATCTTAATATTCCAAAAAAAATAAAAAATTTTTTTTTTTTTTTTTTTTTTTTTTTTTTTTTAATTAGAAAAATTATCCAGTACCAAATTTCTGTAATGCGTTCTATCTATGTTTAATTAAGATCGACACTTTTGTAATAATTATTCCACTCGGTAATTTAATGAGCGATACAATTAATGGTTAATTAGAAAATTATGTAATCTCAAAATTTTTTTCACGACTCAAATAAAACTGTAGTTTAGTCCTTAACCGTATTCACAAAAATATATTAATTCGCTCAACTTTTTCGTCTAATTTAAAATGAGCTAAAACTGAAATGTGTATGCAATATTTAAACGAATATTTTTAAGGCACTCCACATCTTCTACCCCTTATGGAGATAGGGGGAGAAGGCAAATCCACCCTCTGCTCCCTCTCAGAGTTAACCAAAAAAAAAAAAACTGTACATTTCCCCTCTTCATCCCATAAACTAATCGAAATGTCAACGCTATAACCGCGTGCGACGTCACTCCCCTAAAGCCCCCTCTCTCTATTTACACGGGTGGCACCACTTAAGCCTTATCTATAACAAAAACTTATCACGTGTAAGCAAATACTTATCAATCGTTTTCCGATGTCAATACAGTTTCACGTGTCAATATTTTGTTGTTATCCATTTAAATTACACTCGATCAATAAATCAAATCAATCAATAAATAAAAATAAGAGATATAGGAGAGGAGAAAAAGTCTTTCGCGTAAATCGAGGGACATAGAAATCAAAAATAAACACGAAAATATTGGACTTACCGCGTTGTACGAGGGACGTCCGCGAACGCATACACGCGTATTCCCATTGGAAATTATTATTATTGTCCACCGAGAGGAAAACCAAAGCATTGGAAGCGGATGTGACGTCAGCAAAGAGGAAATGACCGGAAGCTAAAAAAAAAAAAAATTTAATATTCAAAAGTGAAATTTTTATGTTTAACATGTAAATACAAAAAAAAAAAAAAAAAAAATTTAAAGCAAAAAGAAAAAAAATTCAATGCGAAAAGAGAAGAGGGAGAGAGGGAAAGAAAAGTCCGTACATCCGGTTAATAATAAAACCGAAGAAAGCGAGTGACATCCCCTTGGCCTTTGGTGACAGCGAAACAAATGACGACGATCGCGGCACACCACACGCTGTGCTGTAACTCAATCACAGATCATACAAATTAAAATATGGTTTCTTCGCATTGAGATAAAAAAAAATCAAAAAAAAAAAAAAAAAAAAAAATAAAAGAAAAATCTAATAATGTGCG